>QBTX01001600.1:0-37188 GCA_003063285.2 Arachis monticola
TTTAGTGTCTCCCTCCGTTAAAGCTCGTTTTCCATTTTGTGCAGGTGAAGCATAAGGTTGGGGTGCAAGACATTGTGAATCATGTTTTGCAGGCTTGGGAAAGAGCTACAGGGAAGAAACGTCATTGACATTTTCTTTGAAATGCAGCTCCCTCTTATGTCTGTCTTTTCATGTTAGCAGCTTCGAAACTATGATGTTCCCCGTGTAAACCGGACCTCTTTTGTTGTGTGCCTTAATTCATCTTGGTGGTTTTTGAATAGACAGATTAAACAGTTCGCATTTAAGTATATTCGTTGGCTTGAATAAATTCACTTTTAGGTTCAATTTTTTTTCTGGGTCTAAAGAATAGTAATTTGAATCAACCAAAAAATTAACGCTCATCTGCATATATATAATAAACCAAATAGCTCTTCTTATTTTTTGTAAGATACTTGTTCAAAAAATAATTTAAAAAGAACTGAACCATTGAATGATGCATGGATTGAATACGATATTAATGACATTTTCAAGTCTCAACTGAGCTCCACAATGTTAATATGGTGGTTACTTCCATAAAGAAAGACATCTTCATATAATGTCTTCATTGGAGTAACCACCTGTTAATATACTTTCTAATGTAACATTATAAATGATGATTACCATTGGCCCAAATATCCACACGTAAATACACAACCTGAATCTAAGAGGTCTAATGATGTTATTACACTGAGATGCTTTCATCATTCTAGTCTTCTGCAGCAGCATCTATTTCTTCATCTTCAGGCACACCTCGAAGGTANAAAAATTAAACTATTCCCAAAGATAAATTAAACTAGTTGCAAATTTTCAATTCTGTATTCATAACGCATCCCCTGCGCCCCCCCCCCCCCCCCCCCCCCCGCCGGGTGGATTCTTATAAGTTAATATCCAACTAATGAATTCCATGACGATTTTAGAATGAAATGCTTTTAGCCACGCAATTCATGTGTCTTCACTTGAAAATATAAACTAATAATATCTGGGTTGATTCCTTTGATTATGGTCTTACTAGTTTATTTTAGTTGAATCTTACCATAGCCATTAAAATAAGATAAAAGTTTTTAAAGGCATCCAGTAGGTTTGTTGGATATAATGTACTCCTATATATGCAATGCGCATATTAAAGTCCAATCATGCTACATGTGTATGTGTATAAAAAAATTAACTATTAAATTAGTTATTTATATAAAATATATATTAAAAATATCTGAAATAACACATATATATATAATAAATATATAATAATTGATTTAATAATTAATTTTTAATATATAGATAACACTTTTTATTAAAGGTTTAATTATTCTGTTAGTCTCTATAGTTTTGCGAAATTTTTAATTAGGTCTCTATACTTTTTTTCCTTTTAATTGAATTATTGCATCAAAAAAAATTTTAATTGGGTCCTTACACTTTTTTTTTATTTAGGTCATTATATCAATTCTTTTTTTTTTAGTTGATCCCTATAAAATTAAGCCAATTACTACTAAGAATGACTTAATTGAAAAAAAAATTAGTGTAGGAACTCAATTAAAAAAAAGTATAAAAATTTAATTGAAAATTTTACGAAATTATAGGGATCAACAGAATAATTAAACCTTTGTTAAACTAAATGTTTAGTTTATGATATGCAATTACGCAAGCCGAGTCACCAAAAGAAAATTACGCAAGCCATAACTCAAGCTTTAATATAATTGATAATTTTAATAAGCTATTCTATCAAAGGCCATAAATAACCAAATAATTACACCATATTATAAATTATATTAGTAGCTTAAATTCAGGAAAATTCCATCTTCTAAACGGCTTGTTTTCTTTTCTAGGACAACCTATTTTTTATTTTTCTTTTTTTCTTTATTTCAATATTCATAGATTATACATTTGTAATATTTATTAATTAACTTGAATGTTAGAGCGTATATATATCTTATTTATTTTTAGTTTAAAAAAGAATTCTAACAACAACTCTCCGATCAAATTGTATAGTTTAAAATAGAGATAATACTCAATTTGATCCTTAAACTTACATGCGAGTCTCAATTTAATTTTCGAAGTTTCAATTGATTTTATTTAGTCCCTAAAGTTTATAAATGTGCCTCGTATTAATCCCTGAGATGATTTTTAGTATAAAACATTAATGAGGCACTATTATAGAATATTAGATGTCACGTTAAAACTTGTAAAATGATACAATTTTGGTTTTAGTATTTAAATAGTTCAAAAATGGCATCATATTACTTATTTTGTTAGGTAAAAGTTTAATAAACACCATTTACGATGTTTTTGGATTATTTGAGTGTCAAAACTAAAACGACATCATTTTATAAAGTTTAGTGTCACATCCAGTTGTTCACGATAGTATTCCATTAACGTTTGTACCTTAAAAAATGTTTCAAGGACTAATATGAGTTATGTTCACAAAATTTGGGGATTAAATAAAGACAATCGAAATCTCAAGGACTAAATTGAGACTCACATATAAGTTTAGGAACTAAATTAAATATTATCTCTTCAAAATTTCCAGTATTTCTAACCCCACGGATAACTCTATTGCAAAAACTTTAGACAATGAATCACACATTTTTAATGAAGAGTTATGTTACGTATATATTAAAATCAGTTATCAAAGTCAGTCATCAATATAAAATGCATGGTAGAATATAAATATATATTAAAAATAAATTAAATTATATGTATATTTATATACAAATATATTAATGACTAATTTTAATAACTAATTTTTGTGTATAAATAAATTTTTGTTCAATGAATTATATAAGCTGGTTTACTGTTTCTAATCCAACACAATTAATAATGGCAATATATATTAAAGTTGTGCAAATAAATTTATCTACTTGTTGACAATTACAAAAGCTGTTCCTTTACTATTTTGGAATTTGAAAATAACGGGGTTGCAACTTGCAATGCGCTCTGACATAGCAATTGCTGATGCCACCAATGAAATATATATATTTTGATGCACTCGTAGGTAAAATATTTGATATTTACACTATTAAAAAAAATTATTTTTATTAATATTTTTTTTGTAATTTAAAAAAAAATAAATAACAACTAAAAAAAATAAACAAGAAACTGCTTAAGAAATACAGTTTTGCTGAATACTATTTTTAAACTCCTTTCATGGCAACGGAAGCTCCACTTGGGGAGAAAGGATCCTCATTGTCGTCTTTGCCATGATATCTGTTATTGTATTTGCATCTCTCAAGATCAACCGAAGATCAGCACGCCATTTCCAAAACATGATATCTCGAATTTTTAACACCAAATGATCAATAAACCCAGAGCAATCCTGTAAACTATTGACAATAGTAAAAGTCTCTACACAGTCAGCTTCACATATAATGTCTCTTTGTCCCAAGTCCCATACTAAAAGAAAGCCTCTCCAAATAGCAAACAACTCTCATTGCAAAATGCTACGACTCTCAGTTGTTTCCAGACAGCCTCGTTGCCACATTTCCTTCCAATCTCTGCTAACACAAGCAAAACTAACTCGAGCACCATTGCCAGGATAGCTAGCATCACAATTAATCTTAAAGGTACCCATTGAGGGGGAATCCAAGAGCCACTAATGGTGGAGGGGATAGACAGGCATTGCAACTCAAAAATATTTCGAAGCTCCTTTTCCAAGGACAAAGCTGTACCAATTACCTTGTCTGTGGTCCAATGCTCATGAGGATGAAAGATCTCGTTATTCCTCGAATGCCAAATCTACCAGAGACCAGAAAAGAATCTAAAGGGGCCCTGTTTGCTGTTATGTAAGAACCAACTCATCAAATCCACTGGTTGATCGGAGATTCCTAAAGCTTGCCAAACTAGTTGGACTTTTAGATAATCCCGAATACAATGTAAAACCGATTCCTGACCTGAGAAACATCGTGGACAGCTATTCGTGTGCGAAATGCCCCTCATAAAATGAAATGCAGCAGTAGGAAGAGTCTCCCAAAGACATAGCCAGGTCAAAAATGTGTGCTTTTCCGGAACATGTTGACACCAAAGCCAAAGCCAATTACCCCTATCCTCCCAACTAAATATCTTTTTACTGAGCCACAAATAACCACTACGAGCATCATAAACCTTTGAAACCGCACCAGTCCAACACCAACCGACCTCTGAACCAGCTTGAACATCCGGGTTGTAAGAGTTAATGTTTCTCTGCAGAGAGTGATTCAGAGGAAAATAGATATTCTCAAGGTTCTACTGTCCAGATAACCAAAGGTCCAAGATCATGAGATTCGAATAAGAAATGTGAACATAATCCATCTCTTGACAGTCGCCCCTCTCTTCTCATTTTTGAAAACCAAAAGTTCTGTTCCAAATCCTAATACACCAAATAAAACCTTCCTTCAGGATATCCCAGGCTCGACATATACTCTTCCAAACATAAGATTCCCTTCCTCGAGACCGACTGAAACAATCATCCTTAGAAGAATGGTATTTCTCCGTCAACAGTTGAACACATAGCTTGTCCGGATGGTGAAAAAGTTGCCAAACTAACTTTCCAAGAAGAGCAATATTAGCACAAAAAGGGTCTCTAATTTCCAGACCTCCAAACTTCTTAAGGGTGACCAACACTTTCCAGTTAACTAGATTCAGGCCTCTACTATCAACTTGACCCTTCCATAGAAAGTTTCGCATAATGGATTATATCTTATTAGTTACCCCTTTAGGGAAGAGAGATACTTGCATGCGGTAAGTAGGAATCGCAGTCACTACCGAGTTGAGCAAATAGAATCTTCCTGCCTTATTAAGCAATCTCCCTTTCCAGCTGGCTAGCCTTCCCTGAATCTTGTCTAGAACATCGTTGAAAGTTGCGCGTGTCACCCTAGAGTGACTAAGGTTCACCCCTAAATACTTGCCCAAGTTCTGGACAAATCTGATGGAGGACACTCTGGTGAAAATCTCTTTTCTTGTCGCTAAAACATTCCTGGAGCATAGCGCTTTAGATTTCTCCACATTAACCTTCATCCCAGAGGCTCTGCAGAAATTTTCCAAAGCTACAATTACAGTTTGAACTTGCTGTTTTTTGGCTTTACAGAAAAGAAGCAAATCATCGGCAAACATCAAATGAGAAATTTTTGTACCCCCTTTAGAAACCGCAACTGGCTTCCACAAGCCCTTATCAACTTGCTGATTAATAGAATAGGACAATCTCTCTATACACAACACAAACAGATACAGTGATATAGGATCTCCTTGCCTAAGACCCCTGCTCGGAGTGAAGCTATTTAATCTATCCCCATTCCAGATGATAGATAGTGAGGAAGCAGTGACACAACGCATAATTAGATTGACTGTCAGAGGAAGAAAGCCAAAACTCACAAGGGTTTGTTTCAAAAATTCCCAGTCCACTCTATCATACGCTTTCTTCATATCAATCTTAAAGGCCAAGGTGCCTTTCTTTGACTTTGTTTTCTTCATGAAATGGAGAACCTCTTGTGCTACAATGATGTTGTCTGGGGTTCCTCTTCCCGGGATAAACTCTCCTTGAAGGGGCCCAACAATCTCTTTGAGATGGGGACGAAGTCTATTGACCAGGACCTTCGTTATAACTTTGCAAACCACATTACAGAGACTAATAGGTTGAAAATTCTTCATGGAAATTGGGTTTTCTACTTTCGGAATAAGAACCACAAGAGTTTCCATCATCCTTGGATCTATATCCAAACCAGAGAATGCATGACGAACCATAGTCAAAACATCAAAACCAACAATCTCCCAGTATTCTTTAAAGAAGAAAGCCTGAAACCCATCAGGGCCCAGTGCCTTAAAAGAATGCATACTGAAAACAGCCGACTTAACTTCTTCCAGAGTAACTGGCGCTGTGATGAGCGGATAATTTGTACGCTTTTTGGCATTGTTTTTAGTATGTTTTTAGTATGATCTAGTTAGTTTTTAGTATATTTTTATTAGTTTTTAGTTAAAAATTCACTTTTCTGGACTTTACTATGAGTTTGTGTGTTTTTCTGTGATTTCAGGTATTTTCTGGCTGAAATTGAGGGACCTGAGCAAAAATCTGATTCAGAGCCTAAAAAGGACTGCAGATGCTGTTGGATTTCTGACCTCCCTGCACTCGAAGTGGATTTTCTGGAGCTACGAAAGCCCAATTGGCGCGCTTTCAACGGCATTGAAAAGTAAACATCCTGGGCTTTCCAGCAATATTGATAGTCCATACTTTGCCCAAGATTTGATGCCCAAACCGGCGTACAAGTCACCCTCAGAATTCCCAGCGTTTAAACGCCGGAACTGGCACAAAATGGGAGTTAAACGCCAAACTGGCACACAAAGCTGGCTTTTAACTCCAAAAGAGTCTCTACACGAAAATGCTTCAATGCTCAGCCCAAGCACACCACCAAGTGGGCCGAAAGTGGATTTTTATGTCATTTACTCATCTCTGTAAACCTTAGGCTACTAGTTTTTTTTAAGTAGGACCTTTTACTATTGTATTTTCATCTTCTGATCTTTGGAATCTTTTGATCTTTAGATCTTTTGATCATTGGAGGCTGGTCTCACGGCCATGCCTAGACCTTGTTCTTATGTATTTTCAACGGTGGAGTTTCTACACACCATAGATTAAGGTGTGGAGCTCTGCTGTACCTCGAGTATTAATGCATTAACTATTGTTCTTCTATTCAATTCCGCTTGTTCTTTTCAAGATATCACTTGTTCTTCAACTTGATGAATGTGATGATCCGTGACACTCATCATCAATTCTCACCTATGAACGTGTGACTGACAACAACCTCCGTTCTACCTTCGATGGGTGAATATCTTTGGATTCTTTAACCGGAATCTTCGTGGTATAGGCTAGAACTGATGGTGGCATTCAAGAAAATCCGGAAGGTCTAACCTTGTCTGTGGTATTCTGAGTAGAGTTCAATGATTGAATGACTGTGACGTGCTTCAAACTCCTGAGGGCGGGCGTTAGTGACAGACGCAAAAGAATCACTTGGATTCTATCCGGCCTGATCGAGAACCGACAGATGGATAGCCGTGCCGTGACAGGGTGCGTTGAACATTTCCACTGAGAGGATGGGAGGTAGCCACTGACAACGGTGAAACCCTTGCTTAAGTCTGCCATGAGAAGGAGTAAGAAGGAATGGATAGCGGAGTAGGAAGAGCAGGAAGTATAGGAAAGGTTCACAGGTCAATAGATACGTAGATAGGGAAATTGTGCTAAAGATTTCATACGCTTGATTATGTCATAAAAATTCTACTTAATGAATTCACCATTAAGTACTCCTCGTCATTCTTTATCTTTATGTTGATATGCGTTTATCACCATACCCATTTGAGTTTGCCTGACTAAGATTTACAAGGTGACCATAGCTTGCTTCATACCAACAATCTCTGTGGGATCGACCCTTACTCGCRTAAGGTTTATTACTTGGACGACCCAGTACACTTGCTGGTTAGTTGTGCGAAATTGTGTTTATGCCATGGTATTGAACATCAAGTTTTTTGATTCATTACCGGGGATTATTTGATTTGTGAAAAGTATTGATCACAATTTCGCATACCACGCTGTGAGGCTACAACAAGCTTCATCATTCAGGAAAGGCAACGGCACATCACCAAGACAACCTAAGTCTACATCCTTCGACTGGCAGAATAGGCGTTTGTAAAAGGATTCAGCTTCCCTTTTAAGGACCTCCAGGTCCGTTTTCCACACCCCATCTTGAAGAAAGAGACCATGAATCTTATTATGCTTTCTCTGCACAAGAGTTTGGACATAAAAGAACTTGGTATTTCTATCTCTGAATTTTACCTACTGCTCTCTAGATTTCTAAAACCATAGAAGTTCCTCCTGCACAAGCGTGTTATTAAATTCCTCAATCAGCTGTTGTTCTTTTTGCTGAATAGACAAATATCCCATTACTTCCAAAGAGTTCTTTTGCACTTCTAAAAGCTTGCCATGCATCTCTTTGTAGCCAACCTGCCATGTCTGGTTTACAATATCTCTGTACCCCGGATGAGTTGTCCAAGCCGCAATAAACCAAAAAGGTCTATTCTTTTTTGGTTGGGAACGACCTGTACAACGCACTAGGATAGGACAATGATCAGACTGAAGCCTATTTAAAATTTCTGCGTAAGCCTCTGGAAAGAGAGATAACCATCCACTGTTGATACAGACCCAGTCAAGTTTTTTCACCACCTCAACACCATTTTTAACCCTTCTGTACCAAGAAAACCATCTTTCAATAGTCTTCAAGTCAAACAAATCACTATCCCCTAGAGAGGTAGCAAGCCGATCTGCATGGTGACTCGAGAAGAGGCAACCCTTAGATTCATGAGAGAATAGTACTTCATTAAATCACCAAGAACAATCCATGGCCCGCAGAAAGATGAAGACTGAGTAACAAGATAATTCCATAGCAGAACCCTGGTATTAAACTGAGGACTGTCATAGATACCATTGCACCTCTAAATCACATTATTTACTTGAACATCAACTGTAACACACTGATCGAAAGCATCAACCCATTTGCAGTGAACACCCTGCATTGCAGAAAGGAACCAAATACCCCCTTATGTCCTGACGCCTCTACTATACCAATAGGATGATAACCAAGTCTTTCCCAAAATAGTTTCAAGTGTTGAAAAGGACAGTGAGTTTCAACCACAATAAAAATTACAGGTTTAAATTTTCTAACCAGCTCTTTACAATTCACCCGGGCTAACTTATTAGAAGCACCTCTAATATTCCAAACTATTATATTTAAACTATCCATAATATAAAATATAAAAATATAAAACAAGAAAATCAAAGTGCTTCACCAACCTCAAACCGAGGCTTGCCCAGCGGAAGTGACTCCCGCGACCTTCATGTTTGCCGGATCTCCATGGAATATCTCCTTATTCCCGCCTACCGACGTAGCAACAGCCGGTAACGCACCTTCCTTCTCCAATGGAACCGCCATGATAACACCCTCCTTCACGGCTGCATGAAGACATGATGATGCTTCCACCACCGTGCCTCCACTCTTCTCAACTGGTGAGCTCTGTAAGGATGCCGGCCTTAGTCTTTTTCGGAGAGAGGAGCCGCAAGGTACTAGGGTGTGTCGGGTTGAAGAGATCGACGTCTCACCAACACGGGAAGCACTGTGTCCGACCTTGACTTGTGACCCGACCCTGGCGCGATAGGAGCTGGATCCATCCGTGTGCGAGAAGTGGATGGTAGGCCTGATTACTCTACCTGAATCGGTTCTGGATTGAGTGCCTCTTTGGACCTTGTTAGATTGCTTCTGGCCCAACTTGGTTTTACCTTTCCTCATAACTTGCTCCCAGCCTGGTTCATCATGCATGCAAGCCTCCTCAACATTATTTTTTTTCCAAATTATTAGCTTCCAAATCCTCTTGCAAACTCGGTGCAGGATTCTCGCCAGTAACGCCACCTACCACATCATATTCTACTTCATTTGAATTGTAAATTTTAGGCTTAGGATGTGGCACTGCCGTTGTATCGTCTCGTGACTTGGTGACATCAGAATCAGCACTCTTTCCTTTCCTAGAGTCTCTACCCAAGCACTATGCCATATCGTGACTATAATGTGCACAAGAATTACAAATTAAATTTAAACTTTCATACTCCACTACATGAGTTATGCCTTCCACAATGATATGCTTGATCACTGACAATCCTAAATTTATTTGAACACATACTCGGGCATATCGTCCTCTCTTGGCCAACTTAGTGGCTAGGTCCACTTTGATGGAAACTCCTATTGCAGAAGCAATACGCATCGATAGCACTAGATTGGGAGTCCCGAAATCCGAACCCATACAAGCGTAGATCTGAAGGATTGCTCACATGGCCGAAAATCTATATCCCACGATTTTATAGCAACATAGTGCCCCTTAATCAACCACAGGCCACCAAGCATGACCTTATCACGATCTTCACCTGCATCGAATTTTACTATGAAATACCTAAACCCCACATCAAGCAGATCAAAGCCACCTTTGATGCGCCAGAAACTTGTGTGAAATAGTTGTGTAACTATAATTTATTATCAAGAACATTGATCACTAAAACTTCTTGATAAGGCTCTGCCAAGCAAAACTTGACTTTTTCAGTGAAGTTTACACATGGAATTTAGGGATCGCCCTACTTGCCCACCACCGTTGCTATACTATCCCCAAATATAGATCCTGCAAGTGTAAAAGCCTTCGATTTCTCTGAACTAATTACTTTATCTCTAAAGAAGACATTTGTAGACTTTGAAAAACCATCTCGTGAAAAATCCTCCTTGACACCGGATGCACCCCACCCACACTTTCCCCTTATCTCTTCCGACGACATGGCCGCTATTTTCACTGTGTTTCGCCCTCAAACACTCTCGTTTCCGCTCTCCCCTTCTCTCATTCTCTATTTTCACTGTGAATACTGAGTATGTACTCTTTCTCTACTAGAATTTGTATTTCGAATCCAACTTTAGTTTTGATTAAATATAATATTATGTGATTAAATATAATTATAAAATTATTTTTTTTAAGACTACTGAGTTCAACAATGGACCAACATTTTCTCATTCTCTTAATCATCATATTCTTTTTCAACGTTAAGGTCAATATCAAGCTTACATACACCTTACCCCACACACACTAATGTGATTACGTCGCATAAACATGAATGATGCTAAACATTAGTAGCGTCATATAGGAAATTTTCCACCAGGAAATTTACTAGTCTTACTTGCAATCATGATCCCCACTTTGCAATGGATTAATTTTTTAGCTTAAATCTCACATTATTATTGTTTACCAAAAAGACTAGTACTAAATAAGTAAATATATAGTTACAATCTTCAATGTTCTCGTGTGTATATCTAGTCGAATATATTTTATCTTCAATAATTTTTTGTTCTGGAAAAATGATAGATAATCAGCTAATATAAGTAATATATACAATTATAATGTCAGCCTTTCTTCTTCTTTTCTTTAGGCGGTGTATATTTCTCTCATGTATGTATTCTCTCATCATCTTTAATAATATAATCTTGACTATCTATCATAAAGTGTAATTGAGAATTGAACTTGTAATTTTATGATTGTATAGTAAACTCTTATGACATCCACATATTAATCACATGAAAATACTCATATTCAAATTAAACATTATTATTGATGTAAATTGTCCATATATATGAGACCTTGACGTAGACATACATAGCCAAAACCCAAGAATAAAGCTTGTTTTTTTCACTTTCAAACCACGCCCTAAATAAAGGATCTCAATCTCTTATTTATTAGGTGCTACCTGTATATATATATATATATATATATATATATATATATATCTTTGATTTTCCTAAAACATCCATCTTCATATCAGTTTGCTAAGAATATTTTAATGAATAAAATTAATTTAAATAATATGTAGCATAACATAATATAATATTGGCCAACTATATATATGCAGCTAGCTATACGTATATAAATGCTGATTGATTGAAGAATAATATTTAAATTTTTCACATATTTTGAAGGGCATGTTGGTTATTATGTCTTTTTTTTTTTAATCTTCTCCAATTAAAATTGACATTATCTTATATATTGTGGCCGTAACTTTTTTTCATTCCCAGCTAACAGCCATATCAGCTAATGCTGAATGAGAAGAGGCAGTCATTTTTATTTACTTTTTATATTATATATTCATATATTCATATTAATTAACTATTTCTACTCTAGTATCTATCAAAAATATCACATCAACAAAGAAAAAAAAAAGAAGTATTTAACAAAAATTATAAACACTAGTTTATATAATTTTATTTAAATAATTAATTTTAAAATTTCTGTTTTAATTTTTAATAAAAAAACACTAAAAAATAGAAAAAATACAAAATAAAAGAATTGACACAGTTTTTTGCATGTGTGGTGACACATAACTTCTGATACATTTTACGTATTAATTAAGAATCTATCACGTATTAGACAAATGATGAAAGGTTGATTGAGTTATATTTTCTTTTTATTACGAAATATACTTGTGGTTGTCATGTCTATTTTTAAGAGAGACTAATAAAATATATAACTCAAAATATGAATACTAGTCTATATGTTCTTATTTAAATAATTAATTTTAAAATTTTTATTTTAACTTTTAACTTTTAATAACAAAAAAACACAAAAAATAAAAAAAAAGTTATTAAGTAAAAAACGGACACAATTTTCTACATACTACAGGCAAAGGATGTGGTGACACATAATTTTTTAGTTCTAACATATTTCATATACTAACTAAAAATCTGTCACGTGTCAGACAGATGTTGAAAGGTTGAGTTATCTTTTCTTTGTATTGCAAAATGCACATGTGGTCCTCGTCTATATGGATGCTGCCATACGTGTTTGCTTTCAGGAGAAACTAGTAAAATATGTAATCCAAATTTGAACACAGTCTAAATGATTTTATTTAAATAATTAATTTTAAAATTTTTGTTTTAACTCTTATGCTATGTTTGTTTGAGAGGAAAATAGAAGGAAAGAAAAGGAGGAAAGAAAATGGGAAGGAAAATGATTATTTTTCATTGTTTGGTTGAGAAAGAAAATTAGAGAGAAAAGAAAATGAATGGAAAAAACTGATGGGGTCCACCAATTTTTTTTCTCTCCAACATCGGAAAGAAAATGGAAAGAAAACTAATGTTTCTCTCTCTACTTCCAATACTACCCCTTCACTTTTTTAATATATATTATAATATAGAGGTAAAATTATTTTTTTATAATATTTCTTTCCTTCTTATTTTCCTTCCATCCAAATACATCTAAAGAAAATAAAAATTCACTCAATTTTTTTTCTTTCCTTTCTTTATTTTCTAGTTCCTTCCTCTCTATTTCTTTCCTTCCAACCAAACATAGCCTTAATAAAAAAAAGACACCAAAAAAATAGAAAAAGGTTATGAAGTAGAAATAGAAGTAGAAGAATTGACACGACTTTTTGCATGCTGCTGGTGAAGTATGTGGTGACACGTAACTTCTGACACATCTCACGTACCAACTAAGAATCTGCCATGTATCAGGTGCTAAAAGGTTGGGTTATCTAATTATCTTTTTTGTTGCGAAATACACACATGGTCGTGTCGTCTGCATGAATGCTGACATACGTTTAGCTGACATAATTTTCTGCATGCAGCAGGCGAAGTATGTGGTGACACGTAAACTTCTGATACATTCACTAACTAAGAATTTACCATGTGTCACGTGTTGAAAGCAGGGACGGATCCAATAATAATAATATGGGGACACTAGTCCCACTGTGTTTTTTAATATTTTTTAAAAATAATTATATATAATATGTCTTCACTTTGAATTTTAAATGACCATATTACAAATAATTAAAATTAATTGGTCAAAATTTTAAATTTATTTTTTTATTTTTCTATTATTTTAACTATTATTTAATTTAATCAAATTTAATTTTTGTGTCGTCACTCTTTTATTTTCTTAAATCCTCTTCTTATTTTATATTTTCAACCTTTCTTTTCTATTTTTTGTCTAGCAGTCATCTTCTCTTCATCAAGAAGTGAGTTTCAAATTCTCCATGTAACCATATTTTTTATATAGCTCTCGATGACTCTATGTATCTTCCAATTTTATTATTTTTCTTTTTGATATTTTCAATTGCAAATTTTAATTCAAACAATTATAGTTTAGGTATTAATCTAATATTTTATTATCCCCATGACTTTGTATATTTTATTTTATTCTCAATTTATTTATCTATATTACTTATTTTTTATTTTTTGTTCTATTATATATACCTATATTGCATATAAAATTTTAAAATAAATTGATTAATTTATTAATTTATAATATATTTTTTAAAAAAATAGTAATGAAAAAATATTTTTAATTACAATACATAATTAAATAGATGTATAAAATCTTTCATCTAATATTATATCAAAATTAAATTAAAAAATATATAACAAATTTAATTATTTAGAAAAAGAAAAAAGTATAAAATTTTAATTATTTAAAAAAAATTATAAATTAAGTTTTATATAAACATACTTTTTATATACAGATTTAATTTTTTTAGTTGAATTTTAAATTATAAATATTAGTGTATCATTAAATACTAATGTGCCAATTGATTCGGTCTTTTATTATTAAATGTGCATAAAAAAATTAATTAGAATAATAAGTTATTTATAATTTAATTAAAATATTTTAAGTTCAAGTTTTAGAAATAAAAAATATATTTTTATAAATTATATATAATGAATAGTATTTTAAGAATAAAAGTATTCACTAACTTTTTTTAAATTTTTATATCTCTATATAATTAATAATGTTCAACAAAATTTATTTTAATATATATTTTTGTCCTTACTTCTAAAATTTTTTTGATCCATCCCTAGTCAAAAGGTTGAATTATCTTTTTTGTTGCGAAATACACAAATCATCATATATATAAATGCTGGCATACGTGTCTACAGAGAGTCAGAGACGAATAAAATATATAACTCAAAATTTTTATAAGAGTATAAAAAATACGTACAGAAAAAAGAAAAAATGTTTGAACATAGAGGTGGTCAATGATTAAAATACACTACTATATCTTGTTCTTAATTATTACATAGTCCAATCTTATATATATCTATGATTTTTTCAAAACATTCATCTTTATATCAGCTTCTGCATGCTAAAAATATTTTTATGAATAAAATTAATTTAAATAATATGTAACATAATGTAATATAATGTTGGCCAACTATATATATGCAGCTAGCTGTACGTGTATAACTGCTAATTGATTGAAGAATAATATTTGAATTTTTCACATATTTTGAAGGGTATGTTGGTTACTATGTTTTTTTTTTTTAAATCTTCTCCAATTAAAATTGACATTATATTATATATTATGGTGGTAACTTTCTTTCATTCCCAGCAAGCAGTCACATTATCAGCTAACCCTGAATGAGAAGAGATAGTAATTTTTATTTACTTTTTATATTATATCCTCATATATTTATATTAATTAACTATTTCTACTCTAGTATCTACCAAAAATATCACGTCGACAAAAAAAAGAAGTATCTAATAAAAATATGAATATTAATCTATATGATCTTATTTAAATAATTAACTTTAAAGTTTTTATTTTAATTTTTAATAAAAAATATAGAAAATTAAAAAAGAAATTATGAAGTAGAAGAATTCATACAATTTTTTACATGCTATAGATAAAGTATGTAGTAAGATATAATTAGTGACACATTTTACATATTAACTAAGAATTTGTCATGTAACAGACACATTTTATATACTAATTAAAAATCTGTCATGTATCAGACATGTATTAGACAAGTATTGAAAGATTGGATTAATTATTTTTTGTTACAAAATACACATGTGTTCATGGTCTACATGAATACTGCTATATGTATATATTTTTAATAAAGATTGATGACATACATAACTCAAAATATGAACACTAGTCTATATAATCTTATTTAAATAATTAACTTTAAATTTATGTTTTAATTTTTAATAGAAAAAAAAGATACCAAAAAATAGAAAAAGATTACGAAATAAAAGAACTGACACAGTTTTCTCATTGTTGCAGGCGAAGTGTGTGGCGACAAATAATTTCTGACACATTTCACATACAAACTAGGAATCTACCACGTATCAGGTGCATAAAGGTTGAGTTTTTTTTTTTTGTTGCAAAATGCACACGTAATCGTCATCTACATGGATGTTGATATACATGTCTGCTTCCAAAAGAAACTAATGAAATATGTAACTCAAAATATGAACACTAGTCTATATAATCTTATTTAAATAATTAACTTTAAAATTTTTGTTTTATTTTTTAATAGAAAAAAAAAACAAAAAGTAGAAAAAAAATTAGAATTGACATAATTTTCTGCATGCTACAGACAAAGCATGTAGTGAGACGTAACTATTGACACATTTTATATATTAACTAAGAATCTGTCACGTATCAGACACGTATCAGACAAGTGTTGAAAGATTGGATTTTTTTTGTTGCAAAATGCACATATGCTCGTCGTCTACATGGATGTTGCCATACGTGTCTGCTTCTAGAGTAGACTAATGAAATATATAACTCAAAATATGAACACTAGTCCATATAATCTTATTTAAATAATTAATCTTAAATTTCTGTTTTAACTTTTAATAGAAAAAATAGACACCACAAAATAGAAAAATATTACTAAATAGAAAAACTGACACAGTTTTTTCATTGTTGCAGGTGAAGTATGTGGTAATGTGGCGACACGTAACTTTTGACACATTCCACATCCCAACTAAGAATCTGCCATGTGTCAGGTGCGGGAAGGTTGAGTTATCTTTTTTTTTTGTTACAAAATGCACACGTGGTCGTTGTCTACATGGATGCTGACTGACATACATTCTAGGAGAAACTAATGAAATATGTAATTCAAAATATGAACAATAGTCTATATGATCTTATTTAAATAATTAACTTTAAAGTTTCTGTTTTAATTTTTAATAGAAAAATACCAAGAAATAAAAAAGATTAGAACTGACACAATTTTCTGCATGTCCCAGACAAAACATGCGGTGACACATAACTTTTGAGTTTTGACACATTTCACATACTAATTCAAAATCTGTCACGTGTCAGATAGGTGTTAAAAGATTGAGTTATTTTTTTTTTTTTTTTTGCAAAATGCACACGTGATCGTTGTCTACATAGATGCTGCCATACGTTCAAGAAATACTAATGAAATATGTAATTCAAAATATAAATACTAGTCTATATGATCTTATTTAAATAATTAACTTTAAAATTTTTGTTTTAATTTTTGATAGCAAAAAATAGCACTAAAAAAAGTATGAAGTAGAAGAACTGACACAATTTTCTGCATGCTGCAGGTAAAGTATGTGTTGACATCTAACTTCTGACACATTCACATACCAACTAAAAATCTGCCATGTGTTAAGCGTTGAAAGGTTGGGTTATCTTTTTTTTTGTTGCGAGATGTACACGTGGTCATCGTCTACATGGATACTGACATATATATGTGTCTGCTTCTAGGAGAAACTAATGAAATATGTAATTTAAAATATGAACACTAGTTTATATGATCTTATTTAAATAATTAACCTTAAAATTTCTGTTTTAATTTTTAATAGAAAAAAATACCAAAAAATATGTAACTCAAAATTTTTATAAGAGTACATAGAGAGTAGACACATAGGAAAAAGAGGGAATGTTTAAGCATAGGGGTGGATATGGGGGTGGATTTAGTTTTGAATGACCATAAGTTTATTTGGTTAAAAGGTCATTCGTACTGTCGGATCGGGTGTTGGTTAGTGTAGAATGGGTTAAAGAGTTTTTTGAGACGCGGCCTAAAGGTGAGGAGAGAGGTTTATGTCCGTTGATGGATTTTATGTTATCATCTGAAATACTTAGTTCGAAAGAAATAACAGGATATTCAGAAATCAAGAAATATGTGTTGTGGAGGTTATTAACAAGTCGATTAGAAGTTACAAAGAGTTAGTTGATTTTGATCCTTCTAGTTGTTGATGGCAATATTAAAGATAACTACAGTTTAATTTTATATTTTGTTACCTAATAATTTTATATTTTTTAACTATTCTATTTTATTGTGTTGAGTTTTTTATTTAAAAAAATCTTTTTTGTTTGTTTGTTTTGGTTATGTAAAAAATTATTTTTGAGATATAATTCATAAAAAATATATAGTTTACTATTTAAAAATTCAAATAATTGACTCCTTAATTAAAATATAAAATATATTATATTAAATTAATTTTATATTTATAATTATTATGCACATTTAATTTATAAAAAATACACTGCTAATAATAATAATAATCCACCCACCTTTAATGCACCTTTTCGTAATCCCACCTCACTGTCCACATACTTTAGTCTAATACTCTAATTTGCAGTGTTTAGTGGAGTATTAATTATGATGTAATCTAATAAAATAATTTTAAATAATATAACGTTAAAACTATAATTATGTTAAGTATATATTAAATTCGATTATTAAAATTAGTCATCGATCTAAAATATACATAAAAATATAAAATATATAATAAAAATAAATTAAATTATATATATTTATACATAAATATATTATAACCGATTTTAGAATGCAAGTAACATTTTTATTAAAAAATAATACTAATATTTATGAGGTATCATATCATTCAATCTATATCATTACACATGGTGCACTGTTTATTTCAATTACTTTCACTACACAATTACTCTATTAAAAAATCTCCACATATAATTGCTACTAGTTTATTATTGTAACCGGCCACCAAAAAAATAAAATAAAATCGTAGGTATTTGTTATCCAAATCCAAAGTCCATAGTTACTATTAAAGGCATAATAATATACTGAAAATATTTTATTTTAATATGGAAATTCCCATAATATGTAAACTTGTTCCGTTTCCTTTTTTTCCTTCTTAGCTGACTTCTTCAATCTTCAGCTCTCTCTTAACTCTAACTGGATCTCTCTCTCCAAAACGCGATTCTCCAGTAAGTGTTGTACGGTCATGGAGGACGAAATTACCCTCCGTTTTTCTCCCAAATTACCAACCTCTATCCTCGTCTGTTTCTTCTGTTTTCAACTCGGATTCTAATTTCAGTCAAAGATTCTTGCTCACTTTTTCTCCTCATCGGAATCCTCTTCCATTTTCTCTTCTATTTTCCTTCTCTTTCTCGGCCGAATGAGCTGAAACTGCAGAGAGTAACATTAAGAGTGTGTTTGTGTGTGTGTGAGAGAGTAATGGATTTCGTTGAAGGTGTCGGAGAGAGCTCGTCGCCGCCGCGGACGTTCGGCGGTTTCAGCAACTACGACGTCAGGAACGATGTCTACAATCGCTTGGTGGAAACCGGCCACGATCAGGCTGTGTCGAATCCCGATTTTCGAGAACTGCTTGAAGCTCACTTCAATCGCTTGCCTCCGAGGTAAGAAAAGAAAATTTGATCGGTGAAAAACAGATAATCTTTTGTCTTCTTTGTTTTTGTGTTACTTCTTTTTTTTTTTTCAATTTATTTTAATTCATTTTCGGTTATTATTTTTAGATAGGGCAGTTTGAATTTTGGTTATTGCTGTTGTCTTTGCATGCATTTATGTGCGCTTTCAATGGCTGATTATTGTTATGGAGTTCGTGGCAGATTATGGTTTTGCATCGTAATGATTGGTGGTTCAGTTTGAGTTTACCGAGGTGGAATTTTGTGTTGAAGAACATTTTATCCTGATCATTAAGTAGGATTTGCTTGAATGGAGATTTATTGTATTTTGATTTTTGACTATATCAAGCTAGCTTTTAATAATGATAACGGAATTTGGGAAGCATTTAAGTAGCTCTTCTTGAAAGTAATCAGCTTTTAAGGGGGAGAATGTTGGAGCAGTTTAACTGCCTTTCTGCCAGACATTTAATTTGGCATCATTCTATCGGTCATCACAAGTACATTTTGGAGGCATTCGTGGTTTGATGTTTTGTTGAAGACTTAGTGGTGAAACTAAGATCAGTTTGCTTCCTCAGATTGATGCTAAAATGTGTATTAGGTTAGGGTTATGAAGTGCTAGGTGATTAAGTCATTTGATTGTGTAAGGGATATCATGATACACTCATATGTTACATGCTGAAAGAGGAGATTCAGAAATATGGGTATTTTGAGATTGGGTGCACTTGTAATCCCATCTGTTGCTGTTGTTTCAGTTATGGGCTTGATGTTAATGTGGATAGAGCTGAAGATGTTCTATTGCATCAGAGTCTTCTTAGTTTGGCAAGGGACCCGGAAAAGCGGCCTGTCATCCATGTACGCTTCTTGGAGGTACCACTCTTTTATCTCATTTGAAATGTTTCTAGAAATTGTTTCTAAGGTTCTTTAGGAAGACCTGACAAATGCTACTTCGTTGAATGATTTGGATAAGGGCGTTTTATCTGATTTTGGACTTTAATGTATACACTAAGCAATAAACATTTGGTGCTTGTTCCCATTTGAACTACTGCTTTGGTATGAGTTTACCAAGGGCTAAAAAGATTACCTTTCCCTGTTCTGAATTTTTTAATTTGTTATTTTGTTAATTGTTACATTTTTTTGTGAATATACATAATCTTCTTGTCCATCACTTGTTTGGCAGAATATTTCAGCTCAGACAGATGGTGAAGAGCAAGAAATTGCAAGTTCTCATTCTAGCCCAGGGCCATCTAATGATGCAACTAATGGAGGAGCTGTATCCTCTCATAAGAGGTGTGAAATCCAGTTTATGTTTAGTACTCTATATATACACAAGTATGCAGAAAGGTCTTCCTAACTATTAATTTATTAATTATATATTAATTATGTCTTGTCTTAATGCATCATTTACATCATTCTTATAAGTAGGACAAGGGATCATGCAACTGACTTTGAGCCTTGCTCGAAGCTTGAGGGCCTAAATTTGGATGTTAGAAAGAATTCCAAGGATATAGAGGAAAGATTTCTTTCAGACAACCTATCCCAGAGGTATCACTTGAACAAAATGATAATGCCATTTCTTACTCTTTTTTTTCAAATGAGCGATGACGTTAAATTCATCAAACATAGAATGGACTGAGAATATTTTCCTATTTGGAGTTGGAGAGACAGAAAAAGTTTAGTTGAAGTTGAATTGTCTACCTTTTCACCTATTTCCAAACTTATGAGCATTGAGCAGTTCTGTTTGCTGAACTGCAAGTTAAATTCGAAAGTCCAGTTGATGCACCGAGGATGATTTATCTGTAGCTGAAAACATATTTTCCAAATCGTAATTAGGCCACTATGTCCTTTGCATGCATGTTAGGCCTTAAAGGAAAAGAAAAAGGATGATGCAGCCAGCAAGATTCTTCTTCATTGGTACCCTAATAGAAGAATCATGTGTACCATGAAGAAATGTCAATATGTTGGAGAATTGGTCTATAGTTTAGGAGGATGCCTTATCCTCCTTTTTACTTCTACTCTTTGTTTCTTCTCTTTCTCTATGATAACTTTGCTTCTTCCATAAAAGAAGGAAATAAAGAAAAAAAGTTTAGCAAACTAATTAATATTATTGATCAACTATAGATTTTCAAAATGTAGGAGTTTGTCTAGTTTCTATATTTTTTTAAAATAAAATTGATGCAAGTGTTGATATGCTATGTCTCACCTGCTTGATGTAAAATAATACATATGTGAAATGCAGGCAGGAGCATTTAAATTTCCCAATCCATGAAGTGATATTTTCCACCCTTGACAAGCCAAAGCTTTTAAGCCAGGTTTGTTTGAAAAGTTTACCTTGTCTTTTTATAAAATAAAATGTATATATTTTCTTTACTTCCTCCAGCCCTCTCTTTAAAATATCTATTTAAGTTTAGCTTCCATAGTTATATCAACTTAACCAATAACGGGAATGAAATGGAAACTCTATCAAAATTAAGATATAATGCATTTCAACACTAGGAGTGATTTATTAAGTGGTAATATAGAGCATGCTGTCATTCCTAGGCTAGACAAAATGAGTTACTAGAAGCCATGGGGTGGGGTGTTGGATCCCATTGTTTTCATAATTCACATACAGTTTTCTTACGCTAAATAGTGACAAGTGATTCTTACAAAAGTATTCTGTCATAATCTGGAAGCAGTTAGTACCAAATATAAATTACCTTTACTGGAGACCAGGTGTTGACTAAGAATATGTAAGGAGTAAAAATGGGCCTATAGCCCAATTAGGACATGTTTAATTTACTCCTTACAGAATACTGGTGTGAATTTTACATAAGAGATTGGAGGTGGAAATTGGGATTCCCTTTGTGTAATTGTTGTTCAATTCAGTGGATTTTTTAAGCAGGAAATTCTATTTCTGTTTATGACTGGAAATTTACTTGATGTATTGCATGGTTTTTTTATGGGTACTGTTTTCTTTAGCTGTCAGCTTTGCTGTCTGATATTGGGCTTAACATCCGTGAAGCACATGTTTTCTCCACCACTGATGGCTACTCCCTCGATGTATTTGTGGTGGATGGATGGCCAGTAGAGGTAAGATGCCACTTGCAAAATATGCCATCCCATGTTTCCACTCCCTTGAAAATTTTATCATTGTTGTAACTTTGTTGCATTTTCCCATTTAAACGTTATAAAGGTATCTATGCTATTGTTTATGCCTAATGTCTCTTTAATTGATTATATAAAGTATTCCATGTACATTTCTATTTCTATTTTTGTTCTTTTTAAAATTCTCTGAATTGCCCTGGGGATTCAACTGTATTTTTGGTGTTGCTATCATGTATCATCTGACCTTTAGTGAACACTTTGTATTGGCAATGGCATTGGTTTGTATCCTAAATTTTGTAGCTGCATCTATCCTAGTCACTACATCTAATGATCTTCTCTGACTTCTAATTTGATAAAAATGAATGCCTCTTATGCCTGAAATTGAGCTTGTAGATTATTAAGGAGTATTGATATTATTTCCCAAACAACAGAACTTTCTGTTTCATCATAACGTTTGCTGACCATGCAATCTTGTACTCAGGAAACAGATGGTTTGTATGAAGCTATGGAAAAAGCAGTTGCAAGAAGTGAGGTGCGTCATGTGTCCTTGACTTTGTATTTACAAATTCATTTTTTGAACTTTACGTATGAGATTTGGTAACATCTGTTGTAATCTGTAAAAATGACTAAATAAAAGTAGTAGGTGAGCCTATATTTTGTTCACCATTGAGTGCAACCCATCATTAATATTA
Source organism: Arachis monticola (assembly GCA_003063285.2). Lineage (NCBI taxonomy): Eukaryota > Viridiplantae > Streptophyta > Magnoliopsida > Fabales > Fabaceae > Arachis > Arachis monticola. The sequence continues at coordinate 22,765 of QBTX01001600.1, forward strand.
TTTTGTTTGGATACCACTCTCTAAACACGTCTGTTTAGCTCATTCTCAAGTAAGTTTTTCTGTATGACATCTAATCACATGTTCTTCCTTGCCATAGGGATCATGGTCACGCTCTTCAAATTCTCTTTCAGCTGTGGAGAAACCCTTAGCTGCAGAAGCAAAATGTGGATATTGGGAGATAGACAAGAGGTTGTTGAAGATAGGAGAAAGAATAGCATCTGGATCCTGTGGAGATTTGTAAGTTGGTTTCATTTCATGTATAAATATTTGTTCTCATTTATTCCCTTCCCTTTTCATGTCATACTTTCTATATATATTCTTAGTTCTAAACTTTTAATTGGCATTATGGTTTGTCCACAGGTATCATGGGGTTTATTTAGGGCAAGATGTTGCTGTTAAGGTTATGAGATCTGACCAATTGAATGATGCTTTGGAGGATGAATTTGCTCAAGAAGTTACAATTCTAAAGTTAGTAATTTGCCACATTATGCTGCACAACATACTCTTTCTATTTTTTGTTGGATTTTTTAATGAATTCACTTTGTGAAAGGTGAACCTTCTCATTTTGGCTTTATCCATATTCCATAATTTTCACTGTAGATCTTGTGTAAAGAGACTTTGTATTACTGAATGCAGGCAGGTGCACCATAAAAATGTTGTTCGTTTCATTGGTGCATGTACAAAGTCTCCAAATTTGTGTATAGTAACAGGTATGGATCTGTTCTTTGATAAAATAATAAAAATATCCATTTGCCACATGAGGGTTACTAACACATGACAAAACTGAACTATATACTAGCCCAAGCCACACGAACCTTATGCAGTTATGCACATCTGCTACCCCATGTTTGGATTTCCATCCAAAAGGGGCTGCTATTTCCAAATTTTAGTAACCTGCACAGATGTGAAAACTGCATGGCCAATCACCATTGGCGACGAAAGTGCATATGTACCTACTTTGATGAGACTTTTAGGATTTTCGCAAAATAAAATTATGCCCTCTATTTGTACAGATTTCAGAAAAATTACTTCAGCCACCGTGGGGGCTATATATTTTCACATACTCTTGAAGACTTAAACAGTCTTGTATATCATATCACACACCAACAAATTATTTGAAGGCAGACATCTAGATAAGTTTTGGTTTGACTGTGGTAGTTAAACCTTGTAAGCTCAGAAATTATTAGCTGATTTTTTTATACACTTTATCTCCAATCCCTTATTATGTTGTCAATTTTCTTATCGTTATCATCCATCTAAACATATTTCATACTGGCAGAGTATATGCCCGGAGGAAGTCTGTATGATTACTTGCACAAAAACCATAATGTCTTGGAGCTATCTCCATTACTGAAGTTTGCAATTGATGTTTGCAAGGGTATGGAGTATTTACATAGAAACAACATAATTCACAGGGATTTGAAGACTGCAAATCTGCTGATGGATACAGACAATGTAAGAATTTATGGAAACTAATAATTTTATCTCGTAAACAGCACTAATAATCCATATTCATGCAATTATCTTTCAGCTTGTGTATTGTTACCATGTTAGATGAATTCCTTTGTAAAGGCAAGGCTTAATGTCTACTTGCCTCATCAATAATTGTCATAGATTTGCTCAATTTTGAGACTGTTCAAGAGCTGGTGTGATGTCATGCTTTTTGCAAAAATGTGGTCCTAACTTAGAGCTGAAAGTGGAAGACCATACATCCTGTACTACAATACAGTTACAGAATTCATCCTATCTTTTAGTCCCTCATTAGGATTAATACGGTAAACTACTATGATATATTTGAGAATAATTTTATGCAAAGTATTCTAACTTATGTGGTGATAAACTAATCTTTGGTGGACATGTTTAGGAATTTTCTCTAATTTTAAAGCTTTTTTGTGCCAACCTTGTTTGTCTCTAATTTTCTCGTTTTTCCTCTGCAGTACTTTCACAGGATTCATTTACTAGCATTCTAGTTAGTTGAATTTTTGGGGCCAATCAAACTTATAGATACAGTGTCCTCTCTTACGTGTATTAATTTGTGGATAATGACGTACAATTTTGAAATTTTATTGTTGTGATTGACATTAAGTATATGTTTGAGAAATAGTTGCTTTTGTCTGTTGGCGGGTGTGTGTATTCACTATCAAATTACTTTATTAAATATGTTTGCTTTTCATATTAGGTTGTTAAAGTAGCAGATTTCGGCGTTGCTCGCTTCCTCAATCAGGAGGGAGTGATGACAGCAGAAACTGGGACATATAGATGGATGGCACCAGAGGTTTGTCGTATGAATTATAATAATAATAAAGCCACAGAATTTTAAAGTTTCTTCTGCATGGACGCCTAAGTTTGATCAAGTACATATTTACATTAGCAGGATATGGGCTTCTTCGTTGGTGTATTTTATGTGCATTTTCTTCCTTTGTTCTGCCTTTGCTGTTTTGTTTGATAAAAGATGTTTCATGAGAGGGTAAACATATATTCATTGTTGTCTTACACGTAAAGCACAATTGCTTATCTAGCCAGTTTTGACTTTGCTTGACACACCATGTACATTGTAGAATATGATGTCTCTTTGTTTCACACGAATATGATGTGTTTTTCTCTGCTTTTTTGGTCCTTTACAAAACCTAAGACTGAATGAGAAAAAAATGGCTGAAAGGTAATAATATAATGCAGATCAATCAAAATCTATATTTTGATACACACGCGCACAAACACACTACTACTTGATGATCTTGATATGTGGTATATTTGTCTCAGTCTTGCTTTACTTTCAGTATCTTATTGTTGTCGGATTTTCTCAAGGTTATAAACCATCAGCCTTATGATCAGAAAGCAGATGTGTTCAGTTTTTCTATAGTACTCTGGGAACTAGTGACGGCAAAGGTATGGCCTAATAAATTGAAATGATACTAGTTTATTCCATTATTCTTCTTTCCTGAATAATATGATTGACATAAAAATATATTGTTATAAAATAAATTCTTTGTCACGTTCATCTGGTATTTCAGGTGCCTTATGATACAATGACTCCGTTACAAGCTGCCTTGGGTGTCAGACAGGTTTGCTTTCCTCGTAGTGAGACTTTATTGTTTAAGCAAAATGATTATATTCTAAAATTGAAAACCTCATAAATTAGAGCCATAAGGTACATGTCAATTTAGCAGTGTGCATGTACAGTTCTACACTGTTTCTTTGCAACATAGAATTTTATTTCTTGTTCAAAAATCTTGAACTGGGATTTTCTTATTCAAAATCAAATCAACAAAAATGTTAATCAGCAATTGATATTATATTTATGCCCTCAAATTAATTGTGTGATAAAAATTTCGACCCCTTTTTTTTGTTGAGAAATAACTATTTAGCAATTTTTTGTTAGAGATAAATGTCATATCTTACAGTTGCAATCATTTCAAGTCTTATTTTTCCTCATGTATGACTATAAACCATTAATTACAGCGTCTTACAAGAAATAGAACTTTACCAAAGGAGATGGCTTTACATAAATAAGTATGCTAAGTTCAAAGAATGCATGTTTATGGGAGCATACATGCACTAAATAGATTATCCTTTTCTAGGGACTGCGCCCGGAACTTCCAAAGCATGGTCACCCTAAACTATTATATTTGATGCAAAGATGTTGGGAAGCAGATCCAAGCAACCGGCCGAGTTTCCAGGAGATAACGGTTGAACTTGAGAATCTTTTACAACAAGTTGAGGTAAATCATATTCCTTATATAAAATCAAAACATAACTTCAGCTTGTAGTATTTGGTAAATATGTCACTCCGTTGGCCTGATTTCAACTTCAACATGCAGAATGATTCACAAGCTAATGGTGCTTGACATTCTCTGTGCAAATACCTTAAGTTCCAGTTATTTTCATGTCGTTGGCATCAATCTGGTTTTCACTCTCTTTTCTTCATTGGCTAAGCTATAGAGTTTTTTTTTGTGTTCCCTTTTTGCATCGAGAGAGAAAAATATATAGAAGCTGACCAATACAAAGTTGTAAAGAGACACTAACGTTATAGCTGATAATACTTTTGATATATCCCTGGAAAAATTATGTTAAAATTAAACTACATTATAGACCTCAGGCAAAATCGAATTAAATTACATTGTAAAAATTCTTCTACAAGAGAAATACTATGTTCCACATGGTTAGTAAAATGGGTTTTCTGGTACACCGGAATATATCGAGGGTAATTCATTGGAGAATGGAGAGCTACTTATTTGGATTGTAAATTAGTTATTTGAATCGGTCTAATCTTTAATTCATATGGAGTATAGATCGAATTTGTAGGTCAAATATCTCTTATATTTAGAATTGTTTAAAGAGTTTATCTATTTTGTATTCTAAAGGTATATGTTAATTTGGAAGTTTACAAATTAAGGAAGTTTTTATTGAAAATATAAAAACTTTTGAATTTTTAATGTATTTGTTTTATATTTATTAAATAAAAATATTTAAAAAATTTTACTGATAAAAATTTTATGTGCTCTTAGTTTTTTAATTTGTTTTCTAATAATGTACGAATAAGTACAACTAATATATAGAACGAATCAATTATATTAGTTTTTTTAATTATGTTAATTGTCTTCAATTGAATGGATCATATGTCATAAAACACTAGTTTAAAATATGTATATGTTCCCACCAAAACAAATATTTATGTGTAATTAAATATATGTACTTATATGAATGAAATAGCTAGTTACGGAAGAAAACGTGTCAGTATCTTCAAAATATGCAGCATAATATAATGTGTATAAAAGTATGCATCTTCATCTTTTTTATTTCTTACTTTCTCACCATATAAAGAGTAAATAAACTTGGCATACAAAATATAAAAAGAAAACTTTTGGTATGAGATATGAAGTTTATGTACATCCATATTTCTTTCAATAATCACTAAATATAATGGCTTAGATAGACGTTTTTTTAGGATATGTTTTAGTAATTAAAATTTAATATATATGATTAATTAAATTATATTATTTTTGTTAAAATAAAGTCAGACAAATTAATTTAACTGAAAAAATGATAAATTAAATTTTAAATCGATTTAAATTAATATTATTTTTTATAAAAAATGACTATAATATTTTTATTATAGAAAATGACAAAAATATTTTTATTATATATATATATATTTAAAAATTCTAAACTCTAATCTTATGACGGTAGAGAAGTAAAAGACTAGAATTTATGATTTTTAAAATTAATATGTATAATAAAATTATTTTAGTCATTTTTTATAATAAGAATATTGTAGTTATTTTCTATAAAAGAATAATATTAATTTAGATTAATTCAAATTTTGATTTATCATTTTTTTAGTTAAATTAATTTATTTAGTTTAATTTTAATAAAAATAACACGTTTTAATCGATTATATATATTAAATTTTAATTATTATAAAATACTTAAAAAAAGATATTTTAGCCGTTTTTATAAAAATGGCTGTAAATATAATAGGTTTGTGACACGAATTTATCGATCCGATAGTAATTAATTTCAACTATTTGTGCCGGTCACGTTACATTATCAAGGGATATTCCATGAGCTATAACAAACGGCCAATTTTCCGGTGTAGAATGACTTGCGCCTTCCGCATGTGTAGAAGTGCGGTCGCAGATTTTAAATATGACAACTGTCCCTAGAGATAGACAAATTCTAGTAGCTGGTAGGAAGTGCAGAAGCTGTCTTTTATTGTGGTCACCTGTGTTCTGTCATGAGAGATTAGATTAGCAGAAAATTGTAATTAATATCACTGATATTATTGAGTTAAGAACGGGCTTGATTTTGTTGGCCATTTTTTCCTTTACGTTCCTTATGTATATATAAAGAGTCTTAGACAAAAAAGCCTCCATTGCCATGATAGTGGACATTAATACAAAAAGACAGTTATACACCCAAAAAAAACAAACACAAAAAAAAAGTTATAGAACATGACAAAAAAAAAAGTTGAGTATTGAAAATAATATGCACTTCCACCATTAGATTTGGATTGTTAGTCACCTCGTATCGTATACACCTCGTATCGTATACACCACATTCACTCACACACTAAAAGATTCATTACCCTATTATGGACTGCTCAAAACGTCAAAATCGTTCCACAAATTCAGATCCAGCATGAGCGCCAGAAAAAAAAGCCATTACCTCCCCAATTGATGTATACTGTGGAAGCCAATATTGGCTTAAAAGGGGTAATGGATCAACTTTGATGAATTTAAATTGTTTTCAATAATTATAAAAAAAATAATTGTTTTCAATGCTGCAACTTTTTTTTTTTGTCACGTTCTATAACTTTTCGTTTGTATATTTTTTTGTGTGTACAACTTTCTTTTTATTTTAATGTCCACTATCATGGCAATGGAGTCTTTTTTGTCTAAAACCCTTTATTTATACCTAAGAAACGTAAAAGAAAAAAAGGCCAACAAAGTCAAGCCCGTTCTTAACTCAATAACATCAGTGATATTAATTACAATTTTTTGCTAATCTAATCTCCTCATGACAGAACACACGTGACCACAGTAAAGCTGCGTTTGTTTCTGAAAACAAGATAGAACAAGATATTGATGACAGGATAAGATATTGAAGTACATAAATATAAAATTTTGTATTATATTTTGTTTAGTGATAAATTAGAATAAATTATAAAAATTTAATTTATTCTCATTTTTTTTATTTAAAAATTTGAGATAAAAAATATAATTATAAAAAATTAATAAAAATAATAAAAAAATAAAAAATAAATTGTGTCTTTTATTAGTATTTTTGTATCTTTCAAGACAAAAAAACACTAATTTTATTTTTCTAAATATATTATTTCTAACCATATTTTTCTTACTAAACACAATTTTATATTTATATTTCTATCTTAATATCCTATTCCTGTAAATAAATACAATTTAAAAGACAGCATCTGCACTTTTTGCCAGCTATCGAAACTTATCTATATCTAGAGACAGTTGTCATGTTTAAAATCTGCCACGACACTTCTACACATGTAGAAGGCGCCAGTCATTCTACACCGGAGAATTGGCCCAAACGAATAATGCAATACCATCAAGGCATCAAGTACCTTCATATGTGATTTTCTTTTCCTTTGTATTATTATTATCTGACTTGATTCATTGAACTATTAATCATTATCACCAAACAGCTGCGCAGCACAATTAGTATGTATATATATATGGTCAACAAAATATATTTAAAATAAAGTACGTTGCCATATTTAAAAGAAATCTACTTCAATTAACGAAGTAAAATATTGCTCCAAATTTTGGCCACGCTATTTTTCTCATTTAAAATCCATCATTGAGGTATATAAAATTAAGAGAAACAAATGATTAAAGTGAATAATGATTAGCAGTATCTCTAAACAGGAGAATCCAATGAAACCGCAATTTTCAATAGAATAAATCAATAATACCTTTTTCCAGTTTTCCTTGTCTACGAAAAAAATAATAACAAAAAAATTTCTCTTCCAAAACTGAAAAAAAAAAAATAAACGTTAAATTAAACCATAACAAAAGAGAAGAGATGAATTTGCATTGTTATAGAACCAAATTGTTTATAAATAATAATGTTGCAAATTATACGAATTTCTGAATTTGTCTTATCTATAGCTGTATAAGATTAGTTGAGAACCTAATTGTAGATCTGAGTTCACACTAATTCATATGTAGATTTTATATTTTTTAACTCTAAGTTTGTCTAATCTTTTTGGTTGATCCCAACCACCTGAATTAAATATTATATWTGTATSTTCTAATTATAAATTAGCCGACAAATGTCCTCCCTTGTCGTCAAGCAACCAAACAATAATTAAATTACAGAAACATACTTCAACTTCTCATGTGAATACTTCTTCATAGGATACGTAGTTGCTACTTGCTAGGGTTTCACTTGAAAAACGTAAGAGGTTGAGCTTCCATTTCCATAAATAAAATTATTTTGTGTTTCCTCCCTCAGCATGCATGAGAAATAGAAGAGAATTTATTTGAGGAGTTTAATTTGGATGCAGTATCGTACAATTACATCTGTGTTTTTTGATAACTATTTGAAATAATTATTTAAATGTGACTTAGTAATTTAATACATATAAAATTATTTTATTTTTTTTTTTTTTTATAAATTAAATTTCTTATTTTGAAAAAAAAAAAAAAACTTATTTAAAAAATAATAAAACAAACATAAAAGTAATCAAAATATTTTGTTTTTTTTTTTTTTTTCTATTTTTGTTTGACGCACTATCAAAACTATTTTTTCTAGAAGGAGTTGAAGTTCACAAATTAGTAAATCTAAATTACTTGTAGGTGACTTAATTAGCTTGTAAGTATACTTATTCTTGTTACTTAGTGTACGTGTGTACTTACATATGTCAATATTGTTGAAATAATTTACAATAAAGAGGAATTAATTATTGTGAAGCAAAAGTTGCTAAGCATGAATGTCCCTTGGTGCACAAGTTATCTTTCTTATTATTAGCTACTCAAATATTGTCATTTGAATTTTTTTTTTTTTTAAATATAATTATAAGAATGATTAAAGTTATGAATAGTATTTACTTAATTGCTAAATAAATTTTCAATAATAAAAATTATATACGAAAATATTTTTAGATTAACTAATTACGACTGAACACATTTTATAGCATCCATAATGTACCAAATGAATTTACTATTTTTTTACTACCATGTCTTTTCATTGGTCAAAGAATAGAACCGTTGACAAGGAAATATTGTATTGTAAGTTTGTAACCTATCAAAGTCTCGTAATCCTAATCTCACCTAACCATATGATAGATCAAGTGGCAGCAATTATATAAAAAAAATATTGAACTGTAGGGACCTTGTTTTGTTTATTCATACCTTAACAATATTTCCTATAACAAGTGTCTAAAGATATTAGTTAGTGAACAAAGAAGAATAGTGCATAATAATTTACAAAATTAAATATTAGTGAACCACTATTTTATAGAAAAAAAGTATATAAACTATTAATAAATTTTATTATTCATTTATTATAGGTTAGTTATCATATGAAGTATGTATAATTATTCTGGTTGATTGATCTAGTTGGTAGAATATATAAAATAGTTAATTTAATGATTGATTTATATTATACATAAAATATTTTTGTTTCAAGAGTAAAATGATAAATACATTTTTAAAAATTTATTGTTCGGACATATTACATATTAGTGACATATTAGTTTTAAAAAAAATACCAATAAAATTATTTAAGATAACAAATATAGATACGTTACTTTTAAATTAGTCTCTATGATTAGAATAAAAAATTTTAATTTAAATTAATTTGTCTATATTTATTATGATAAGGGAGTACATGAGAGTACATATACATAATATAAATTTTTATAGCATACAGATATAACCATACAGATACAAGTTAAGAATACTGTGACAAGTGAAATGCAGCTGCACTCAGAGAAACAAGTTTGAAAAAATTTTTGCAACTTAAAGAATTAGCTACATTGCAAATACTTTTAGTATAGCTTCGAGCTTGGCGATAGAAGCAATAAGGGCAGCTTTGTCTTTCTGCTTAATCGATTCCTCGTCAAATCCAGATTCCTTAAGGCGTTTCCAAATCTCTTCATCAGCGAGAGGGTTTCTCAAAATCCTGGAACAGGGCATTATGGATAAATGCTTCGTAGAACTAGCAGGAGTAGCCATTGACCGAGGCGTCGAAACCTCCATCTCCTACGCTCCGTTCGAATCTCTTATCTTATCTGCTTCTTTAGGGAGGTGAACAATTGGTTCTGTTAATGATGATGTTGGTTCGACCGGTATGATATTGCTTGGGGTGGTAGTTCTATTGATGATGATGCTGCTTCGCGGTGGTTCTGTTAATGATGATGCTACTGCAGCTGATTTGCTGGTTCTGTTGTTCTACTGGTGATTGTGCTGTTGTAGCTGCAGTTGGTTCTGCTAGTAATGGTAAATATATTTATCGCGATGTTTTGAAAATAGGATCGGACCGACCGATCAAATCGGTTCAATCGGGAACTACAAATAAAATGATCCGGTCCACCGTGTAAAACCACAAAATTAAAAACTGCTCAAGAATCATTGAACCGGCCAATTACCGGCAAGTCGGACTGGACCGGAACCCGGCCGGTTCACAGAAAACGACCTCGTTTCCTTCCTTGAGAGGAAAAAGTTGTGCGTTACCCCCATTTCCCGTCTCCAACTCCTTCCTTCATCAAACCCTAGCCTCCACCAATAGTTATCGCCGTCCGTCGGCTCAACCCTGCACATTTGGTCTATGTTCACTTATCTTTTCAATCATTTGGTTGCCAAAGAATCAAGGAGTTTTAATTTTTATTTGTTTTTTTAATGAGCTTCAAGTCAATAAAATTATTGAATGTGACCTCTATGATGTATTGCACATAAGATGCTTTTCCATTTAAATTTAACCTTACATAAAGGACATATATATTTGGTAACAATTATAATTGGAAACTTTCAACTGGTACTTTCTCATGTTTTTAGAGTTTTGCATATTTCTAATAAGCTTACTTGTATAAAGTACCTTATAATTTATTTATTATACTATTCTAAAACGGTTTATCCGGTTAAACTATTGGTTGGACCGGTTAGACCAGTAAATCAATAAATCAGTAACTAAAACGATTTGATGACCGATCCGATTTTTTGAACTTTGGTTTATCGAAACATAGATAGGAGAGTACACGGAATACATATATATTGTTTATTTACTAAGACAAAAATTATGAAGGATATAATCATACACAAATACTCATTAAAATATACACTTATTAAAAAAATATATTTTGTGTCTTTTTAAAATATGGAGACACAAATTTTTTACTTTGAAAAACTAATTTTTTTATAATTTTTTAGTTTTATCTAACTTACCAAACACAACATAAAATTAATATTTTCTTATGTTTATATACTCTTGTGTATTTTTACCTTTATCTCATATATGGAGACAATAATTAAATACAATGTTTTTTTATAGAATAATTTGTCCAAAATATAAATTTTAAAAATTTATTTCTCATTTTACTTTTATTTTAATTATATATGTATTAACTTGTAATAAAACTTGCATGTGAACCTTGATATAAATTTAATTTTTTTTTAGCTTTAAATGAGAATATTTAAGTGATGCGGAGTGTATATTGGAGATTCGGACTAATTCTAAAGCAAATAAATAATATGCAAATAATGAGGAAATTTTATTTATTTAAATTATAAAATTGGCTTGGAAACCATTATAACCACAAGAAATGCATGTAATTGTCAATGACACTTGCCAAAGCAGTGCCTTACAACTCCGCAAACACACAATAATAATTAAGAATTTTAATATAGAAAGGGAAACATACAAAAGGAAATTATTGGAATGGAACCAATCATATTATAAAGAAAACATTTTGACACTTCTTTTTCTTATGTAAACAAAACAAAATAATGGTGGTGGTGAAGTGGATACTTGGATGGGAAGTACTTTGTATTGTGTTCTTACTCTTGGTGTGGTAGGTTGCCCGTGAAGTGAGATTTGAGTATAGATGGAGGCAGTGGTGGTATCTCCAGGAGCGATGTCCTTTGTGGGTGGTAGATTTTGTTAAGGTGGCTCGATGCGCTTGTGATGGTAGTTATATGGGTTTCTTCTCGTAGGCGTTTCTTTGGTAGGTTGTTGCCGGGTAGTCATTAAGAATAATGGGGTTACTGGTCTTCTCTCCTCCACACTGTTTGGTGGTTTCGGACTCGCATAAAGACTTGAGTATTTGTACAAGGGAAGTGTGAGGTGGCGAGGAGTAAGCAGAGCATATTTGTTAGGGTTGAGTAGGTAGGGTGGGGACGGGCTTGTGTATCTCTGCTGAGTAGGCGTTACGAGACCCGCTGACTATAAGTAGGTATATTGGTCTCACCGAGTTGAAGTGGTTTGCAGGTGTTCACAGGCGAGATTGAAATCGTAGTGTGGCCAAAGGTGCCATTATCGGTAGTATGGTAGTCGGTAAAAATCTTAGGTATATGTGGCCTTTCTTATGGAATAGTGGTTGGTGAGGATGAAACTTCTCATGAAATATACTGATCCTTAGTGTGGTTCCAATTAATATCTCGCCAAATAAGACAGCTGGTTCTGTTCTTTTGTTCCGAGGCAGGCGAGTTGAACTGGAGGAGGCGGAGAGTGGTAGTAGTATGGTGGAGGTGGGGAGTGCACCGGTGGCGGCGGAGAGTGGTAGTAGTAAGGTCTTTAGGTGGTGGTGGTGGAGATGAGTAGCGGTAGTTATTGGCTGAAATTTGAGATGGGAAGCAAAGAGATATAATTGCTAATACAAGAGTGAGTGTAGAGGCCATTAGGGACCCCATGTTTTTTAATCTTAATTAAGGTTTGTGTATGCTTTAGCAAAGGCATTCCCACCCCCTTTATATAGTTTCTTTCATCTCCAATTCACATTTGTGGTTGGTGTGTATATGATAATGATTTCATGTACTTAACTATCTATATTATTTTTTCTTCTAAAAGTCATATGAAACTAGCTTTGTCCATCTACATGCATTATAAGACCTTGTATAAACGGATGAATATTTCTATTCTCTTAATTAAAACTTAGGCTTGACCTAACTTTTTGTATGTGAAAATTGAAGTCCACAATTTATATTTAAAAAAAAAAAAAAAAGCTTATTATTAATTATTATTATTATTATTATTATTATATTATTATTATTATTATTATCAAAAATACAAAAAGAAAAATATAAAAATTTTTAGACAAATATTTTACATATTTAAATTCTACATCTCTCTTATTTTTAAATAAATAAATATATATTTTTTCATCAATTAATAACAAAGTCTTAACTCATATATAAAAAATATTGTTTCCTATATTTTCTATATTCTTTTTTTTTTTTTTTTTTTTTTATTTAATTACTTTTAGGTTATTACTCTAATTAAGATAGACTCAATAACCTTAAAACGATTAAAATATGGTGAAGATCACGTGTAATTATTTTTTATATGAAGTTAAAATTTAAAATAAAATTAATAAAAAAAATAAAAAAAAAAAAAAAAAAAAAAAAAAATTTAAATATATATAAATTCAAATAGGCATACGTTTTACATCTGAATAAGGAAATGAAGTCGGCACTAAAGTTGTATCCAATTGAGTGTAGCATACTGACTTATCATAACTTCATTTATTTAGTATTAAAATAAATAAATAACTAAATTACTAAATTACAATGTATATTTGACTATTAATCCTCTTTTGTTGGCAACGTGAAGAGCACACACCTTAACCAGTTGTTGTCCTGCATTACAACAATACAATTCTTAAATCAATTTTTTTTTTTTTTTATTTTTATAAATTAATCACATTTATATAGTATCTTATTTTTACAAATATTAATATGATTTTATTATATTTTTTTCGGTATCTTTTAGTTTGACAGATCCAAATATAATTTGTCATTACGAATTGAGCTTCATTTAAGAGTTTGTCATTAACCAATGAATTACTATATACACAAAATGATATCGAATTAGTGAACTAATCATTAGACCAATCCAACTTATAATATTTATAATTTTATTAAAAAAAAAAAATTTTTTAAAAATATTATTTATATATCAAAATTAGCCATTAAAATTAGTCATTAATATACTTATATATAAATATAATAATTTAATTTTTTTTAATTATATTTATATTTTAATATATATTTTAATATTAATATTAATTTTAATGATTAATTTTAGTATATATAATAATAGTTAAATATAAATATATGGATGTTTTTATATAGAGATATTTTACATGTAACCCAAGTGGGCTACGGATGAACGCGCATTTGGATTTGAAAGAGACAAAGCAATCCATGCACAAATCAATCAATTACTAATAAAGTAACTGCTAAATTAGCTGGTAATAATTTTGACATCTCGTTATGTTACTATTTTTATTTCTTCATAAGATAATATAATAAGAAGTAGCTAGTCACCAACGAACCATTACTTTATTATTATCATTTTTTTTTTTTTTTTTTTTTATTATTTTTGTAATAATAAATTTTTTTTTTTTTTTTTTTTTAAAATTATTATTATTAGGTATATCTAATCGATTTGTCGTTTTCCTCCTCTGTATTTTCTTCAACTCATTAGAGAATTTTGAAAAAGTGAAAACTGTAAGAAAGAGAACACGTACGGTTGCCTATGTTTACTTTCTCCTCTCATCTTTTAAATGTGTGGACAACAATACGAATATAATCATGGACTTACATGGTAGCATTCAATGGTTTCAGATTGAGCATTCAATATTAACAAACTTCAACGAACTTGAATAGATTGAAATATGAATAATAAAATTTATTTGTGTTAAAAATATAATTATTATGTATTTTTATTTATTTATTA
>QBTX01001601.1:3647-37179 GCA_003063285.2 Arachis monticola
AACGGATAAAGTTGTCAAAATGCTAGAAGATGCAGTAGAATTTGTTGGTGAAGAGAATGTAGTCCAAATTGTTACAGATAATGCTGCTAATTATAAGGCTGCTGGAGAAAGAATGATGGAGACTAGAAAAAGTTTGTACTGGACACCATGTGCTGCACACTGCATAGATTTGATATTGGAGGATTTTGAAAAGAAGCTAAAGGTGCATGAAACAACCATAAAAAAGGGAAGAAAAATCACCACTTTTATCTACTCCCGGAGTATGCTCATTAGCATGTTGAGGAATTTTACAAAGGGAAAGGACTTGGTTCGGCCAGGTGCCACAAGATTCGCCACTGCCTATTTGACTCTCACTTGTCTTCATGATAATAAAGGACCGTTGATGACTATGTTTACTTCTGCTGATTGGAAGATAATTAAGGTTGCATCAACACCTGAAGGAATAAGAGTCCAAAACATGGCCTTGGATAGTAGGCTATGGAAGAATATTGTCATATGCCTCAAGGCTGCTGCTCCTCTCATTACAGCCCTTCGCTTGGTTGATTCAGATGAAAAACCAGCCATGAGTTTCATCTTTGAAGGCATGAGAAACGCCAAAGAAACAATCAAGACTAACTTCGGTTGTGTTAAAAGAGATAATCTTGAGTCTTGACTAATTGAAAGCTTTAATATTTGATTATCAATGTATCATGTTACCATGTTTTCTTGTTATATTCAGTTATTTATTTAATTTTCTTATTTTTATTCATTTGCATTGTTATTTTTAGTTATGAACCTATATGGGAAATTATTCATTTGAAATGGTGATTCCTTAATCCTTACTTCCTTAGAACTATTCATTATTTATTTTAATTTTAATTTTTGTATATTTATTAACTATTGGCACTATATGTTTGTAGGTTCATACAAAGAGAAGAAATCGGTTGCATCAAAAGAAAATGAATGATTTAGTGTATGTGATGTATAATTTGAAGTTAAAGGGCAAGCAAATTAGAAAAACTCTAGAACTTGAATTTGATGCAGTGCATTCTGATGATGAGTGGATAACTGAGGATGTTAATGAAAATATTGCTGAAAGTGTTGAGCATTCTCACTTGCCAACGAATGACAATACTAATGATGATCCAAATAGTAATGAATTTGCTATTCTAGGTATGAATAGTAATGAATTCAACATGGGTAAGGGAGGTGAGAATGGGTTTATTGGGGATCCACAACAAAATTTAATAGAGGAAGAAGATGAACATGTGAATGATGATGATGATTTTGTTGGCCGTGTTGAGCCTAAGCTTGAAAGAAATGATGTTTCTGATGAAGATGGTGAAGATGATGATGTTGATGCCATGGAAGATGAAGATATTGGAGGATTTGAGTTTTAGAGTTTATTAGAAATTTAATTGTTGCTTTGTTGTTTTCTTTTGTGTTTTGGTTGTGACTTATGAACCTTTGATTGTGTAATTGTGTGTTTTATGTTGAACTAGATAGATACTTGTGAAGGATTTAAACGTGTGAACCAAAGTACTTGTTGTAACTTGTAATTGTAGTATTATGTTAATTTATTATGTGTTTTGATGTTGAAATTGTTAGGTTTGAATGTCTATATCTGAGTAAATATATATATTATACATGATATATATATTTTTTTTATAAAAAATGTATAACAGGTAAACTCGTACGAGTCTACGAGTCGAGTCTAGGTCAGCTCCGCGAGTTTACCTAGACTCGCGAGTTTGACAACCTTGCTTGGAATATCTCGTCCCTAAAACTTTACTATAGTTAAGTCCATAAGCCAGGCTAGGTGATGTACCATTTTTTCTACTACCAAATTTTTTTCCTAAGATAGATTTTGTTGGAGAGGTTTTAACGAGGCACACCCCCCACCTTCAAAATGACGAAGGTTTCTTTATCATCTAATAATATAATATTTCATATCAACAAAACATTTTTTGCACTACCAAATTACTCTATAAGATAATGACGCCCCATGTCAATTGCTAACTTAGAACATACAATTCAAACCCTCGCATCTGAATCAATCATACACTCATTATATTACAAAATTCATACAAAAGCAAGGAAATCTATCACATATATCACACACATAAGGATACAAAATAAATCATCAACACAACCATTCAGAATATCGAATTAGTATTTCAAAATACTTACTAAGCATGAAGATGCACATCGCTTCCACATGTCCAAACAAAGACCAAGTCAAATTTTTACAAACCCATATAAAAGTGCTTGGCTACACTCAATCCATCGGTCATCCTAACACGAATAAGTTTAAAATAAACTAATACCAATAGTTCAGTTCTTTTTTCCTAATTCATGGAGCATCAGGATTCTCGCCCTCCCCTTCCTGAGTTTCATCTTCATCCTCTATCAATTCTCTACCATCTACAACCTTGCATGGATCCACAGCAGACAAATTCATCTCAGGAGCCAAGAACTTCACCTGCTCCACAGCTCTCTCAAATCCAGTAATAAACATTTTAAGGCCATGATTCTTCTTACTATTCTCCAACTCTTTCTTTTCAACACCTAACACCACCAACCTTGCATCTAAACTCACATTTTCCTTTTCCAATTTCTTTCTAGCATCATCAGCCAAAGTTAATTTTTCCTCCAACAATTTCACCTGGTCCTGTGCTTCCCGGAACTTGTTACCTTTCTCTACATTTTCTTGCATAATTTGGTCCATGCTAGCTTTGTCAAATGCATCTCTGGCATGCTTCAGCTCCTGAGTTCATCCAATGCACATCAGCCGAACTCTCATCACCTACAAAATACAACAAAACAATGAAACAAAGGTATACTAACACAAAACAAAAGGACCTAATACTTAACTTTGTCTACCTGCAAATATTGAGCAATGCCGATGTCACCAACATCGTGAACAAGCTTCACATCAGCAGGACCCTGACCATGCTCATCGGCCACCAGCGTCAGAGGAAAGTGTTCACTCCATAACAAAGTAAGGTCTTCATCACCCTTATACCTGTGTAACACTCTTTGATTTTCAGTAAATTTCTTCACCTGGTCCAAATCAACATCCTTTCCAACAAACTTATCGTCGGTCAGGTTCACCACTTTGCTCTTATTACCATCCCTATTTTCCTCTTATAATTAACCTTCTTCACCCGTGATGAATGATTCACCTCAGCACCTCCATCAGCTTTCACATTACTTGTGGAACCTTCTTTATCTACACTCTTCGCCTTGAAAAACATCCACAAACTACTTGTTGTCACTTTCAGAGTCCTTTCAAGTTTCACCTGAAAAAATAACAAAAACTTCAGTAAATAACCAACACCAAACAAACAGAGAAGTACACAACAACAAAAGCTTTTACCTAAGTATTCAATTACAACCTTTCTATCTTCTTCCCACTAGAATAACCCGGATATAGCTAATAATCAAGACGATGATACATTATTCATCAAAAACTCCACTATCATTTCATCCCTGTATTCCATCCTTTTCATCCCTAAAATTTGTCAAGCAGATGCCTGCCAGTATATTGGGAACCTCTCTACCCAAAACTCGTCCATATAAAATGGGTAATCACCCTCGACTGACCTTACCTTCATATACATAGTATTAAACCCTTTAAAAGGTGCCTTATATAAACTAAAGTTTGCACGATTTGGAGCACTGACAAGGTTTATCCACAAACCTTTTCTTACACTTTTTGCCTGAAACAATGCAAAAAAAAAGCCTACAATGAAGGTTTAAGCTCAAGAAATTCCATCAAAATCTTAAACCCTCTAATAAAGGCCCAAGAATTTAGGTGCAACTGAGATGGCGCACACCTCAATTGCGTCAGGATACCACATTCAAAGGAAGTAAAAGGGAATTTGATTCCCAATTCTACAAAATACAGGTATACATATAGAAATACTCACTGTCCTCTTCTCTATGAAAAATGTGATCAACTAACTCACAAGATAAAAACTCTATCCTCCGACCTTGACCGTTTCTTACCCAGCCAGCAGCATTCCCGAGCTGCAAAATACTCTCTTCACTAACAAACAATGATGCATACTCCCCGACAACAAAAGACACCCAAGCATATGGATTATTTTCATCTACGACCACATCAACCTCTACAATCTCCGATTCCTCTTTCTTTTCCCTTCTTCTACCTTGCCTTTCTTTCTTCTTTTCGCCTTCTTCTTCGTTCCACCTTTATTTTTTTCTTTTCAGTGTCTTTTTCTATTCTCTAAAAGCCACTCACAAACAAAACAAACAAACACAACAAAAACAGCACAAAATAAAATCACAAACCTTTTTTACTCATCTTCAAGAAATTTCAATCGACTTCTGAAAAATTTGAAAACACAACTTTCACAAAAAACTCTCACTTTTACCACCACAGATAATACTAATCAATGACCCCCCCAAAACCACCTCTTCATCTCCATATCAATTAGGACCGTTCATCGTGAACCATAAAACACTTAGTCAACTATCATGACATTTGTAAT
This sequence comes from Arachis monticola, assembly GCA_003063285.2. NCBI lineage: Eukaryota > Viridiplantae > Streptophyta > Magnoliopsida > Fabales > Fabaceae > Arachis > Arachis monticola. Next base: position 8,141 of record QBTX01001601.1, read on the forward strand.
TGCAATTACATTAATTGATCACATCCTATCAGTTACTTTACCTACACATTTCATTTTTTCTTTTCCTCTTTTCTCAACATTTTTCTTATTTTATTTATTCATTTACACACATCATCTCGAAACTAAGTTTCTAAATTCAAATATAAAACACATGATGTATATAAGTTCCACTTGGGGTACCACTACCTTAATTATGAGTTATAGGTAAAAAAGTTCAACCTGTCTACATCCAAAAAATACCGCAGGTCAAGAAAATATCACAGGTCAAGTTTGGGGACTGTGATTCGTTACCCAAAATACCGGACCAACTATACTTATAACTCATAATCTAAAAGACATGAAATAGACCACATGCTACACTAAATGAACGAGATTCTCTTTCCTAATCGATCAATCCATAAAGAGTCAAAAGCGGTTACCAAAAATTTAAAAAAACAAACCCCAAATAATTCTAAAGATATAAAACGATTACCTATAACTGATTCATTTTATAAATACAAAACTCTTTATACTTATTAGGTACATTATTCACTCTAAATATCATCTCTACTGTCTTACACTATTTTTAACTTGAGCGTTAAAATGTTTTTGCAGGTGTTTACCGCCGCTCTTCCTTAAAAAACCGATGTATATTTCGTTTCACTCAAAAATAGACGAGTTCGAATACTGAATATGACAAACTATACCTCAAAACCAGTTATCTACCACCAAACAATATCTATTATGTTATTTTTTTCGATTTCAAGTATCTGTATTAGAACATCAAAACCAATGCATGGAAAGGCGTGGAAATCATCAAATCATGTGTGTTGTAGGCACGTGATTTTTTGAAGTCCTCCCTCCCTAAATAAAATTGAAATATCACCATGCTGCACTTTTTTAATTAAATAAAATCATACACCACCAACTATATATGAGAACGGAGGAAGTGAGAAGTGTTTTGGCTTTTTTCCAATTAAAGGGGATTCAAAAATCAGCAGATCACCGTACACGTAGTGGCGAAAAACGACAGAGTACATGGTAACAATTTCTTTCATATGATGCATATAATGTTCATTAGTCACTGCTACATGAATGAATAACTTACTTGCCAGTGGTCCAATCCACAGATTCGGCACCTTGAATTGGTTACAAGTGGCTTCGAGAATATGGTAATATGCAAAATCTATGAAAAGGCAATAGCATTATTTCTCCATAGATCAAAATATTTTTGTTCTTTAGCTCCTTTGATCCTGTCATAAATCAAAACATAAGGTTTTCGATGGCTCCACCTTTTCCCATTATAAGGTGACCCTTTGTTAATGTTCAAATAATAATAATATTTTTAGTCTAAACGACGTGTATAGTCCGATCAAGTCAGGTACAATTATTTGAGTAGCAAATATTATATCTTTCGAGGAATCAATACTTGAAAAAAGAAATTCACATTGAAAGCTAATACTTTTTTACTATTTTCAAATTTTAACATAATTAAAAGTTTTTGTTCATATGATCATATCTATATCTGAGGTAGTCCAACCTCAAATTCAAACTTGACAACGTATCCTATAAAAATGGCTACTCTCTCTCAAACTCGGCCCAATAGCACAAAGTTTGTTATTTTAGACCGAATCTAAACGGATCGAACCAATTAGGTACAGATCCCGTAATCAAGTTGTTACTCGAAATGGGAAACAAATCAGATGCTCTCCTCGTTATTTTGGTTATTACCATTCAGGTAGTAATCAACTTTTACAAAGGCATAACTTTTTCTAATGCTCACTATTTTCTGAAGTCATCCACAAGGTATAATTGAATTTCGTTTTCTATTTTATAAATACTCAACACTAGACTTAACTTGCTAAAACTTGTTAAGTATCCTTACCATCGTTTGGACAAAAATGTTGAAACACCCTTTTAAAGCGTTTGGACCTCTCGTTTAGACCTAAAAACATCATTCTTGTTTCAAGTAACACTTCAGAAGTGTTTTAATCTTAAAAAACTTGATTAAGTAAGCACAATTGTATGCTAATTGAGTTACTCATAAGTTGGCTGCCAAAGCAAAGTTAGGTAAGGTTTGATGATCTTACAAATACTTGTTTTTTAAGAAGGAAAAAAAGAAAGAAAAAAAAAATTGTTGGGGTCGGGTGCAGTGGTCCAAAAGAAAGGGCGAACGAGAAGTGGGCGAGTGTTACATTTTGAACGGGGAAAATGAATATGGACAATTAGGAGAAGTTAATATCAATAACAATAACAATCACATGTGCCTAATAGTAATATCATAAAAATTTTGTATTAACTTAAATGGAGGTGGGGCTGATTTCAGGCCAATAATGCTCCCTCATATGCGAAGAGTACTGTAACAAGACACTATAACGATGGCATCATATAGTTTATACACGACAAACTGCCATCATGCTCCTTTTAGTTCAGGCAACGTGGTCTTGAGCCATTGAAGAGATATTAGTTTTTGTCGAATTACTTAAATTGGACAAACACAATAATAATAATAATAATAATAATAATAATAATAATAATAATAATAATAATAATAATAATAATAAATTATTTGAGTTTATTTTCAATGAATATTGACAATATAGAAAAGTTTTATTTATAGACAAAATAATGTTTTGGACCTTGAAYGTTCCAAAGTTTTGATGAAAGAGAAGTTGGTTTTATGATAAGATAATATCACAAATGACTTGGTATCATTTTTTATTTGAAAAATTTATCTCCCCTAACCTCTTGACTTCTGTCAGAATGACTGCACAACRATTAAGGAACTCAGAACACTTCGAAATTATGGCCTTAATTTGGTTGGGGATTTGTAACAAGGCTAAAACTAAAATGTTAGTTTTGACTCTTATTTTTTGTGATTTATTTMMTTGTTTTTCTTTTTTGTCTTACACTACACACACTAAAAAGGATTTTATATTCCACTTCTAAGATTTGAACTCTATTACAACTTGATGAGAGACCTARTAATTCTGCATCTGTRGAAGCCTTTAGCTGCTGATTTGTTTTGTTGTTGAGTTTAATGTTGCAAGTGCAAATTTTTACAAATTGTTGTTGTTTAGTTTCTTCATTTTGTTTAATGGACATGTCTGGGATCAAAGAATGGAACAAAAATTAAAAAGATAATTTGATGGAAACTAGAATAGCTATGGTCCGGTCGGGTGGGCCGTGGGGGAGAGTTAAGTTAGTGAAAACTGAAGAAATAGATGAAAAAGGTGGACAATTCAGAAATGTAATATACATTAAAAAAGGGTATATTAGGTATTTTAATAATTTTATCCAACTAAAATTTTGATGGAACACGGAAAACCAAGGTAACACGTTCACCGACTTTATGCATACCTCAATGGAAAGTGGATCTGAGTCTTAGCTAGCTCAATGCAACTTGGTAGTGATTGTAGTTGCTTTAAGATGCGGTTGTGGCTAAGAGTCACGAGGAATCTCCATCTGTCTGATCCTTGTCTTGCACAACACCAAAAGTTGAACAACAAACAAAACTGTCCTTCCATTTTCACCACCTACTACATTAACATGGAGGGCCATAGTTCCATGATTCACTGAAATACTTTTTTACCTCGGCATGATGACGCATAAATTTTAGAGACAGATAGATATAGTAGCGAATTTCTGCTGAAGAAGTTCTTTAATGTAATTGTCNACCATCCCCCTTTTTCTCTTATAATTAGGCTTCTTTACTAGTGACGGCTGATTCACCTTAGCACCTCCATTAGCTTTTACATTACTTATGGAACCTTCTTTATTTACATTCTTCACCTTGAAAAATGTCCACAAACTACTTGTTGTCATTTTCGGAGTCCTTTCACCTGAAAAAACAACAAAAACTTCAATAAATAACCAACACCAAATAAACAAGGAAGTACACAACAATGAAAGCCTTTATCTAAGTATTCAATTACAGCCTCTCTATCTTCTTCCCACTCGAGTAACTCGGATATAGCTAACAATCGAGACGATGATACATTATTCACCAAAAGCTCCACTATTATTTCATCCTTGTATTTCATCCTTTTCATCCCTAAAATTTGTCGAGTAGATGCCTGCCAGTATATTGGGAACCTCTCCACCCAAAACTCGTCCATATAAAATGGGTAATCACCCTTGGCTTACCTTACCTTCACATACATAGTCTTAAACCCTTTAAAGGATGTCTTATATAAACTAAAAATTGCACCATTTAGAGCACTGACAAGGTTTATCCACAGACTTTTTCTTATACTTTTTGCTTGAAATAATGCAAAGAAAACCTCCAACGAAGGTTCAAGCTCAAGAAATTCCATCAAAATCTCACCCTCTAATAAAAGTCCAAGAATTCGGGTGCAACTAAGATGGCACATACCTCAATTGCATCAGGACACCACATTCAAAGGAAGTAAAAGAGAAATTGATTCCCAATTCCACAAAACACAGGTTACATATAGAAATACTCACTATCCTCTCCTCTATGAAAAATGCGATTAACTAACTCACAAGATAAAAACTCTATCCTCAAACCTTGGCCGTCTCTTACCCAGCAGCATTATTCCCGAGTTGCAGAATACTCTCTTCACTAACAAACCATGATACATCCTCTCCGACAACAGAAGACACCCAAGCATATGGATTATTTTCATCTACGACTACATCAACCTCTACAATCTCTGATTCCTCTTTCTCCCCTTCTTCTACCTTTCCTTTCTTTCTTTCTTTCGTCTTCTTTTTCATTCCCTCCTTTATTTTTCTCTTTCCAGTGTCTTTTCTCATCCTCTGAAAGCTACTCACAAACAAAACAAACAAACACAACAAAAACAGTACAAAATAAAACCACAAATTTTTTTTACTCATCTTCAAGAAACTTTAATCAACCTCCGAAAAATTTGAAAACACAACCTTCACAAAAAAAATTATCGCTTTTACCATCACAGATAATACTAATCAAAGACCCTCAAAGCCACCTCTTCCCTTCCACATCAATCAGGACCGTTCATCGTGAACCACAAAACACCTAATCAACTATCATGACATTGGTAACTACAACTACATTAATTACCCATATCTTATCAGTTATTTTACCTACACATTTCATTTTTTCTTTTTCTCTTTTCTCAATATTTTTTTTATTTCATTTATTCATTTACACACATAATCTCGAAACCAAGTTTTCAAATTCAAATATAAAAACACACGATGTATACAAGTTGCATTTGGAGACTACCAGTACTTTATTGCGAGTTATAGGTCAAAAAGTTCAACTTGTCTACATTTGAAAAATACCACAAATCAAGTTTGGGGGTTATGATCCAAAACACCGGACCAACTATACCTATAATTTAGAATCTAGAAGATATAAAATAGACTACGTGCTACACTAAATAAACGAGATTCTCTCTTCTAAGGGATTAATCCATGAAGAGTCAAAAGCGGTTACCACAAAAAAAAACAAACAATTCTAAAGATACCAAACAATTATTTATAACCGATTCACTTTATAAATATAGATATACTATTCACCTAAATATCATTTTACTGTCTTACATTTTTTAAATTTGAGCATTAAAGTGTCTTTACAAGTGTTCACCATCGCTGTTCTTTAAAAAGCCGACCTATATTTCGTTTCACTAAAAAATAGACGAGTTCGAAAGACAAACAATATCTCAGAACCAATTATCTACAATAAAACCATATTTATTAGGAAAATTTTCAAGTATGCTATTATACTGGTATTTCAGTAATTTTTAACCATTTATCTTAATTATAAAAAATATATATAATATATATAATTAAGATTAATAGTTAAAAATTACTATATATTGATATAACGGTACACTTAAAAATTTTTCTATCTATTATGATATATTTTTCGATTTTTAGTATCTGTATTAGAACATCAAAACCGATGCATGGAAAGGAGTAAAAATCATCAAATCATATGTGTTGTAGGCACGTGATTTTTTGAAGTCCTCCCTCCCTAAATAAAATTAAAAGGAGAATGTTAGGGGAACAATAATTTTATTGAACAATATGAATAATTATCAATTAAATAAAAATATATTACACCTTTAAATTAATCTTTTAAATTTTAATATTAAAATAACTATTCGTACACTAATAAAATGAACATCTGATATATCTATTATTTACATTATTTAATATTTTCATTATTCACCCGTACTTTTCCAAATTGAAATATCACCATGCTGCACTTTTTTAATTAAATAAAATCATACACCACCAACTATATATGAGAACGGAGAAAGTGAGAAGTGTTTTTGGCTTTTTTCCAATTAAAGGGGATTCAAAAATCAGCAGATCACCGTACACGTAGTGGCGAAAAACGACAGAGTACATGGTAACAATTTCTTTCATATGATGCATATAATGTTCATTAGTCACTGCTACATGAATGAATAACTTACTTGCCAGTGGTCCAATCCACAGATTCGGCACCTTGAATTGGTTACAAGTGGCTTCGAGAATATGGTAATATGCAAAATCTATGAAAAGGCAATAGCATTATTTCTCCATAGATCAAAATATTTTTGTTCTTTAGCTCCTTTGATCCTGTCATAAATCAAAACATAAGGTTTTCGATGGCTCCACCTTTTCCCATTATAAGGTGACCCTTTGTTAGTGTTCAAATAATAATAATAATATGCCATGGCAATGTTTTTAGTCTAAACGACGTGTATAGTCCGATCAAGTCAGGTACAATTATTTGAGTAGTAAATATTATATCTTTCGAGGAACCAATACTTGAAAAAAGAAATTCACATTGAAAGCTAATACTTTTTTACTATTTTCAAATTTTAACATAATTAAAAGTTTTTGTTCATAATATGATCATATCTATATCTGAGGTAGTCCAACCTCAAATTCAAACTTGACAACGTATCCTATAAAAATGGCTACTCTCTCTCAAACTCGGCCCAATAGCACAAAGTTTGTTATTTTAGACCGAATCTAAACGGATCGAACCAATTAGGTACAGATCCCGTAATCAAGTTGTTACTCGACATGGGAAACAAATCAGATGCTCTCCTCGTTATTTTGGTTATTACCATTCAGGTAGTAATCAACTTTTACAAAGGCATAACTTTTTCTAATGCTCACTATTTTTTGAAGTCATCCATAAGGTATGATTGAATCTCGTTTTCTATTTTATAAATACTCAACACTAGACTTAACTTGCTAAAACTCTTTTTCTAATTTAAGACATCAAAATTCTTTGTTAAGTATCCTTACCATCGTTTGGACAAAAATGTTGAAAAACCTTTTTAAAGCGTTTGGACCTCTCGATTAGACCTAAAAACATCATTCTTGTTTCAAGTAAGCCCAATTGTATGCTAATTGAGTTACTCATAAGTTGGCTGCCAAAGCAAAGTTAGGTAAGGTTTGATGATCTTACAAATACTTGTTTTTTAAGAAGGAAAAAAAATAGTAAATAAAAAAAAAATTGTTGGGGTCGGGTGCAGTGGTCCAAAAGAAAGGGCGAATGAGAAGTGGGCGTGTGTTACATTTTGAACGGGGAAAATGAATATGGACAATTAGGAGAAGTTAATATCAATAACAATAACAATCACATGTGCCTATTAGTAATATCATAAAAATTTTGTATTAACTTAAATGGAGGTGGGGCTGATTTCAGGCCAATAATGCTGCGTCATATGCGAAGAGTACTGTAACAAGACACTATAACGATGCCATCATATAGTTTATACACGACAAACTGCCATCATGCTCCTTTTAGTTCAGGCAACGTGGTCTTGAGCCATTGAAGAGAAATTAGTTTTTGTCGAATTACTTAAATTGGACAAACACAATAATAATAATAATAAATATTGACAATATAAAAAAGTTTTATTTATAAACAAAATAATGTTTTGGACCTTGAAGGTTCCAAAGTTTTGATGAAAGAGAAGTTGGTTTTATGATAAGATAATATCACAAATGACTTGGTATCATTTTTTATTTGAAAAATTTATCTCCCCTAACCTCTTGACTTCTGTCAGAATGACTGCACAACTATTAAGGAACTCAGAACACTTCGAAATTATGGCCTTAATTTGGTTGGGGATTTGTAACAAGGCTAAAACTAAAATGTTAGTTTTGACTCTTATTTTTTGTGATTTATTTGGTTGTTTTTCTTTTTTGTCTTACACTACACACACTAAAAAGGATTTTATATTCCACTTCTAAGATTTGAACTCTATTACAACTTGATGAGAGACCTATTAATTCTGCATCTGTTGAAGCCTTTAGCTGCTGATTTGTTTTGTTGTTGAGTTTAATGTTGCAAGTGCAAATTTTTACAAATTGTTGTTGTTTAGTTTCTTCATTTTGTTTAATGGACATGTCTGGGATCAAAGAATGGAACAAAAATTAAAAAGATAATTTGATGGAAACTAGAATAGCTATGGTCCGGTCGGTGGGCCGTGGGGGAGAGTTAAGTTAGTGAAAACTGAAGAAATTGATGAAAAAGGTGGACAATTCAGAAATGTAATATACATTAAATAAGGGTATATTAGGTATTTTAATAATTTTATCCAACTAAAATTTGGATGGAACACTGAAAACCAAGGTAACACGTTCACCGACTTTATGTATACCTCAATGGAAAGTGGATCTTAGCTAGCTCAATGCAACTTGGTAGTGATTGTAGTTGCTTTAAGATGCGGTTGTGGCTAAGAGTCATGAGGAATCTCCATCTGTCTGATCCTTGTCTTGCACAACACCAAAAGTTGAACAACAAACAAAACTGTCCTACCATTTTCACCACCTACTACATTAACATGGAGGGCCATAGTTCCATGATTCACTGAAATACTTTTTTACCTCGGCATGATGACGCATAAATTTTAGAGACAGATAGATATAGTAGCGAATTTCTGCTGAAGAAGTTCTTTAATGTAATTGTCCTTGAACGAATTAATATATTCCACATATAGGTCATTCTTCTTGTGCTAGCTAGTTAGCCAGTTAGGCTTTTCCTACTAAGTACTAACTAACCTAGCTTCACTTTTGAGTTTCTAGCTGGGATCTTTAAGATCTTTCCCTAAAACTTTTGAATTAATTTTTCTTACACGGTTTTTAGACGAGCTTCAAAAGCTTTTCATATGACATTACCAACATGCGAAAATACTGTGAAACGTCGGTTACATATTGCATTGAATCTCTATTAGATATTGCAACTTCTTGTAGCAGTAGCATTTTATTTGTTTAACATTGGATTGTAAACTATACTCATAAAGTAACATTGTCCTTCAAATTCAAGATTTGAAGGGGGAACACTGACGAGGTTAATAAGGTATAAGAGTTCTTCTGGAATCAGAAAACACGTATTGCAGCTACTTCTCTTTTTTTGGCATAGGGATTAGGATTAAAATGCACAAGATTCGAGTGGGAAAAAGTAATATGAGATTCATTTAGTAAGTTGTATACTCTCTTTTTGATTTGCTACTATTACACAATATTAGGCATACAAACTGAGAGTACATTTTCTTGTTGACCATGTAAAAAAAATTACAAAAAAAAAACGATAAAAAAACATAATGAAGAGACAACACACACAGGTGTAGGGATTAATTAGATATATGATGATAGAGATAAGGTGCAAAATTCCCAGCACACACAAGCGGTGAAATCACTGAATTAGGCCTTCTCCCACTTGAGGGGCTTCACAACCTCCCATGTGAAGTCAGAGTCATCCCTTCCAAAGTGTCCATAAGCAGCAGTCTTCAAGAACCTGTTGTTGCCACCTCTCTTTAGATCAAGGTTGATTGAGATCATTCCTGGCCTGAAGTCAAAGTTCTCCTTCACAATCTGGAGGATCTCCTTGTCAGGGATCTTCCCAGTTCCATAGGTATCAACAAACACAGATAATGGCTCTGGCACACCGATGGCATAGGACACTTGCACAATGCACCTCCTGGCAAGTCCGCTGGCAACAATGCTCTTGGCAGCCTGCCTCACAATGTAGGCTCCACTCCTGTCTACCTTGGTTGGGTCCTTTCCCGAGAAGGCACCACCACCGTGTGCTCCCCATCCACCGTAGGTATCGATGATAATCTTGCGGCCAGTGAGACCTGCGTCACCATGAGGCCCGCCAATGACGAATCGGCCTGAGGGGTTCAAGTGGAAGATGGTCTTCTCGTCGAGGTACTTCTCTGGGATCACAGGCTTGATAACATGCTCCTTGAGATCTGCGGCAATTTCATCGTTGGTGACCGTCTCATCGTGCTGAGTTGAGATAAGCACGGTGTGGACACGGATGGGAACCATGGCACCCTTGTCATTGACATACTCAACTGTGACCTGGGTCTTGCCGTCGGGCCTCAACCAGGGGCATGTGCCGTTCTTGCGAACCTCGGTGAGTTTTGCGCCAAGCTTGGTTGCAAGAACATGGCTCAAGGGCATCAACTCAGGGGTCTCATCAGTGGCATAGCCAAACATGTGACCTTGGTCACCAGCACCAATCTCCTCAGGCCTTTTTGTGAGATGGCCATGGACACCCTGTGCAATATCAGGGCTCTGTTGCTCAATGTTGACAAGAACCTTGCAGTTGTCAGCATCAAGACCAACATCGTTGGAAACGAATCCAATGTTCCTGCAGGTGTCGCGGACAATCTTCTCGTAGTCTACATTGGCCTTGGTTGTGATCTCTCCAAAGACCATGACCATGTTGGTCTTGGTGCAGGTTTCACAGGCAACCTTGCTGTCTGGGTCCTGCTCGAGGCAGGCGTCAAGGACAGCATCGGAGATTTGATCACAGAGCTTGTCTGGGTGTCCCTCGTTCACAGACTCGGAGGTGAAAAGGAAAGTCTCTGCTGCCATTTTTTACTTACTGCACAACAATAGATCAAATAAAAGAATTAACACCTTGCATAAAAACAAACACATAGAAGGCAAAGACAAAAGATCCAAAAGAAGCTCCTTATTCCAACTATGCCTATAGCAACCAGTAATTACAACAATTCTTTTATAAAAAAATAACCTAATCAGTACAAATTCAAAGTCTAACGTTTATTTTCCAAATCCAGCAAATTTCAGAAAATAAACAAATTCGTCCAAGAAATGAAACTTATATGTCTAAATCTTAAGTCAACCGAACAAAAACCTAGTCATTAACACATGAATTCAACTAGATCTGAAATCTAAACGCGAAATTAACAAGTGTTGGTGCACTTCATATTAAGATCTCATACGACCGAACTTGAATTCAGCATAAACACGCTAGCTAAGAGCCTATCGAGTGAAGAAAACCACTAGATCTACAACATGACACAAATTTTCATGACATTTTCTTCTTGCCAACATAACAGTTACTACTACTTGCAAATTGCAAGAGAGAAGAAAAGAAGAGAGTAATACCTCTGAAGGTAGAAGAAGAGCAGAGAAACGGTTAAGAAGCTCGAACTCCGAGTAACGAGCAAGAGAGAGAAGTGAATGGTGCCTTGAGAGAGGTGGATGCTTTGCTTAGCTTGGGGCCTCTGCTCAAAGCTGTGCGAGTTCAAACGTGACCCCTGAGACGCCATTTATAGGGGTGGGGGTTGCTCGAGTGGCTTCAATGACGAAAATGCCCCTCGGTAGGAGGATTATATTTTGGGTTAGATTCATTTCAACCATTTTCCAATGAGGGAACCGTCCCCTTCACTCGGGAAAATTGAATTGAATTCAGCTGTGCTGAACTGAGTTCAATATATTAAAAAGGAATTCTTTTGTAAAATTATTCAGGATTTAATTTCATGTTGCGCCTGTAAATAATTAAATATCTCATATGTATTTAAATAAATATATTTATAAACATATATTTAATTTTTTTGTTACATAAGTAAAAGTACTTTTTTTTTTACTCAATTGCATAATTAATGTTAAAAAATATTATATTGAATGATTATATTATTTGGGACAAAAATAAGTAGGCACTGGCCCTAACAAATTTGAAATATATATATATATATATATATGAGACATGCTACACATATAAGTTTATACAAGTTAACTCTAACCCAATAAAATTCACTTTTATAATACAAGAAGAAGAAGAAAAATTTTAAATTATATAGAACTTATTAATATATATATACTAAAAATTCTTAAAAATACAATATAAATAACTTGTATGAACTTGTATATATAAATGACTTGTATGTAGAGAATAATTTTATATATATATATCTTAATATTAAACTCACAAATTAAAAAAATCATGAATTTTTATCAATATTAACTTAATTTATGATTTTTATATTCTAATAAAATAATTTTTTTATTGCAATGACTCACAAGTCAAAGGCTCAAGAAATAATGTCTAAAACAAAGTCGTACTTACTATAACTATATCTTTGTTATATATTATCCGCTTTTCTGCTTTAAAAAAAAAAAAGGTAACAATAACGCGTAAACCCCCCCCCCCTTATTTTTTGGTGACTCTCCCATATTTAAACTTTATTATATATATTCCTAGGCTTTTGACCTCATCTTCTTTGCAATTTTTTGGATTCATCTCTAATTTCAGTGAACAGAAGTATAGAACTAATTAAAACATCAGATATTCACCGTCAAAATAATAATTAATCTTTAGCTAATTAGTACACATCTTAATAATAGAATAATATTAACCTAAAATTTTTCATATATAAAATAAAAATATTATATATATATATAAAATCAATCACTAAATTGATTACTACATATTTGTATATAAATATATGTTATAATTAATTTATTTTCAATATATATTTTATATATTAACATATATTTTATATAAATAATTAATTGTGTGATTAATTTTTTTATACGTATGTAGATAGAATATCCAATATTTGACTAGGGGACTATAAGTGTTTTCTATTTAACCACAGTTTAAGACTTTAATGATCAAAATTATAAGTTCAATTTTATAAGCACCAATCTTTTTTAGAAAAAAAAGTTAAAAAAAATAATAATGTAGTGCCATCACACCTACCACAACATGGTTGGTAAGTACTATTGTTGTGTTGTGTACTAACAACTACTAATGGATGACTAATGCGGTTTTGCGAAGTTTGATTTTGACTTGTTGCGTGCAAATACCTGGCCTCCTTCTCCCAAATCTCAATGGTGTTCTTGTTTTTGACTCTCACACATTTGTCCATTCTTCATTATTGCCTCTCTATATGCTCATTAAAAAAAATAAAAATGATTAAAGTGTGACTAAAATGTTAAAGCCAAAAAAGAATTTGTTAAGATTTTAAAATTGATAAAAAAAATATAAAATCAACCGTATTAGGTGTATATCAAAATCAGTCACTAAAATTAACTATTAATAATACATAATTTATATATAAAATAAAAATGATTAATTTTTTTTTAATATACATATAATTTTTATTTTAAATATATTTAAAGCGGTTAAAACTTTTAAAATATTTCATAAAAGGCTAATTACTTTTGAAATTAAACTGTAAACTTTACTTGATAATATTGGCTAACAAATTTATTAAAATAAATTAGAAAGAAGATTTATTTATTTAGTGCATGGTTGCTTGAGTGGATAATTATAGGATATTGCCTAACTATGAAGGCATTGTTCCTTTGTGAATTAAAATATTGGTGAGTGGTGACATGACCAAATCATATGCGTGCTTAGCTACTTCTGCAATTGACGATAAAATTTGGTTTTCATACAATAACGTATCTGTATTGTTTTAAGCTTTATTTTGTTAAAGATTCTTTCACTTGAAGGGGTAAAAAAAAACGTATCTCATAAAAATCCCTTCCGGTTTCCCTAAAAGTGCTTTAAATCGACCCTAAATCATATGTACTTAAGGAGTTTAATTCACTTTCACTCGAAATGATGAACCAACATCATATTAAATTCATAATAACAAATTAAATCATGCGAGAAACTTCACCATGCGGACCTTATTATTCATGCATGCAACCATATATCGCGGAATACTTTCGCTCGGGTAGAGAGTAGAGCATGGGGTATGTCCATTAGTAGTCATATGCTCCTATGTCTATCTCAGTTTGGACACCATACATTTAATCGAGACCTAGTTCTTCGTACGGTACACATGACCGATCAGGTGCACATTATGCGATATCGCCATCGGTGGACTATGGGTTCCTCATGACAGCATCCCAGCCGAGGTTAGCACCATCTAGTCCTCCACCTGGTCAGCAGCAGTATCATCCCCAACCATATATACAGCTGCCTTATTCGGACAATTACTATGGTCCTAGTCATCCACTTTCGTTGTAGCAACCACCTCAGTCACATAATCCATTTGTAGGTCATCCACAACTTCCTCCAGGCCCATGCTCTAGCAGACCTCATCGACAGGTACTGGCCTTCGCCCTGTGGCACCGGACACCACATGCATTACCATGGTGTTTTGCACCGATGACATTGTTATGTTTAGACTTCATGTTATCTTATTTGTCATTAAAGTTGTAGCTTGTCACAATATTTAAATTTGTGAGCATCGTTGTTGTAACTTGTGTCATTGCAATTAGTTTATGTGATTTATATCATTGTTGTATTTAAATATGTATCTGTGCTAAATTTAAAATTTTAGAATTCAACAACGAAGAAAAGTGCATTAAAGTTCAATCAAAGTAAACAAACAACCTAAATGGGCAAATTATGAAAAAATCGTAATGATCTAAACAAGAAACTAAAATTCAAGTACAAAAGAAATTAAGTAAACAAAGAACACACCACGAGTCTTTTGACAACTAACAAACAACTACACCATGAAACTAAAATAAGCCTTGTCTATAGGTTGCTTTGGACAACCTCTCTAGGTATGCCCAGTTTGCCTACATAGACCATACCTTTTTTCTTGATGCTCATCCCCATCCATCTCATTACAAAACTTGGTGGAAACAGGTCTACCAATAGCCTTTCTACGCATGGCTGGATTAGGACACAGCCATGTCCCGAACCACTCCGGCCAAAACTTCTCATTTGGTATCGATGGAAACTCCATCTTATACACCTTGAACACAGCGGACTGAAAGTATACTAGATGCACGTATGGACCCCGTTTGACACTAGTAGTGGCACAAGCGGCAAGCGCATGACGGCATGGGAAATAGAGTGACTAAAAAAGGCCACAGTCATACGTACCCACTGTCAACCAAACACGGAATGAACCTTGCAACCAACCCTCGAAAGGCTCTAGCTCCTCAACCACAAACACTAAAGCCCGTCTATCACAGTGAGTAATGCGTATATTTGATATTCCCTCTCTATTTTTTTCAATAGCAGCTATCATCCATTGGGAAAATTGAATCCTTGCAGCCAGTTGCTGTGCCTCCATGCCATTCCTGACAAACAATTATTGCAGTCTCTCGTAAGTGCATCGCACGATGGCTGAAATGGGCAAATAATCAACAGGCTTATCAGTGCAGTCTTGATTGCCTGGGAATGTTAGAAATAATCAACAGGCCGTCTTGTGGGGTCACATGTCGTCTCAAATTGGTAAGAAAAAATGACCAAGACTTGGTGCTCTCACACTCAACAATTGCAAAAGCAATAGGAAGAATGTTGTTGTTATCGTCTTATGTCACTGCAATAAGCAAAACACCACCATATTTGCCATACAAGTGCATGCCATCGACAAAGACGAATAGCTTGCAATGCTTGAATGCCTCCATACAGGCAAGGAAGGCCCAGAATACCTTATCAAACATGCTACAATCGTGCATCATAAGGTGTCCATCATAAGGTGTCCATCATAGTACGATACGGCCTAGAACTTACATATTATTTCGGGACAATAACTCTGCAGTGCTTGCAGCAACCTAGGCACCTTATTGTATAACTTCTCCCAATCGCCGTATATCTACGCAATTGCCTTTTGCTTCGCCATCCAGACCTTTCTATAGGAGGGTTTGAAGTGATAGCTTTGCCTAACTACACCTTGTAGTACAGGGATGCTGACAGATGGGTTGAACTGTATCAATGGCAGGATGACACGGCAGATGAGGCTACTGTCCAACTATCGATGGTCTTGAGACATGGTTGGTGCTAAACACGTGTGCGCTCCTCCAACCCTACGCACCTCCCTAATGAAATAACACATTCATGGTTAGCATATACAAAAAATATAATAGTGATAAATGATATTAATTATACCACAGTTAAATGAGGCCTCACCAATATTTGAGATTCTGTCGGAGGTCAACACAGAGACTCCATGGGCATTCAGCTGCATATTGCTAGCAATGAACATGGTACTTTAATCGGTCCAACTCCACTACTCGGTACTCAACACTTCTGTAGATACTATAATTTTTCATACTCTGCATCACTGCATCTCTATTCTTGAATCTGTGACCAATCCTAAACTCCACACCACCATCTAAGTTGTAATCGTCTTCACTCGTATTGGAAAACAAAGTTTTCTCATGCATCTATCGCGTCCAGATCCAACATCTGATAATGACTGGGTACAGCTGATAAGGCCAGAATTGGTTGCGGGGCAAGAAGATACCGAACTGCACTGGCATCTCGGGGACAAACTCCTCCTTGTCATCATCTTCAGAAGAACCACTATCGTTGCTATCCGCAACATACTCCTAGTCCGATTCCTCACCATCCATGTCCATGTCTTCCATTGAACTCGCAACGTGTATCGGTGGTGGTGCGAGATGTGGGTCGTCCTACACAAAATTTGAGTAGCCAGATCCACCGCCACCAACATTACCGACATCCACCAAAAGCTCCATAACTTGTTCTTTTCTCATGGATGTCAAACATGAGCCGCATATGCTCATTGCCATGGAGACAAAATAGACAAAACTGGAAAACTCCATTTTCCATCGGTGCTACCAACCTATACCCCACCGTGCCCTGGTAGGTGGTGTGAATCTGGAATGCCTCCTCAAACTAGATCTCATCCACATCCAATGCCTCGTGACGACTGTTGGATGCCTCTACGTCATGCCATCCAGGCAGGGCAATATCCCTATTTTTCTGAGGTCCCTGTACACTTGAACCAGGTGGCTGATGTAGTGGTAGTGATGGTGAAACGGGTGGTGGTGGTGGCGGTAAGTCATCAAACCTGCCAGGCTTATCCCGTGCTCCTTCTGTCGGTGATACTCAGCTTCCTCCTCGGACTCCACGTCTAAACGCTCCATGCGAGGACTAACTCTGTCCCTCCGAAGTCTTGCAACTCCTCCGCACTCTCTGGCTCCCCTCTCTCTCCTGGTAGGCCTCCGAGTGTCCGGCCGAACCTCCCTGGCCCGCCGACAACGGTCAAGGTCATCCCGAAGAAGATGTAGAACGTCTCTCGACTGGCTCGCACTAGGTTGCACGTCTCCCGATAAGTCCAACAATCTGGGGTCATCAAGCACATTCCGCCCTGACAAGTGTTTAACATGGCAAGCCTGCTGATACCAATCTTAGTACTCCCGCATTGGCCGATAGTCTGTGCACGGCTAAATTGATATCCGGTATTCCTCCTCAAATCGAGCCCTCCACCGATCGTACCATTCCCGAAGCTTGGTAAGCCACCAGACATCCTCGCCCCATCCTATGGTAGTCAGGAACCTGTTAACATTGACTGGGTCCCCTAGCACTGGCTGCTCACCATTAAACTAGCACTTCACCCAGTCGACATGGTAAAATTCAAGTATGTTGAAGCAAACGAGGGGAACAACAAACATCCATGTCCCTACTCTGTCTCTTCCTTAAGCCATAGCAGGCAAATGTTCTGCAGTGTAGGGTCGTTGTAGGGTGTCACAGGAACTACAATGTACGTTGTGAAATAATCATCGGTGACAAGTGTAAAAAAAGTATAAGTAATTTATGCAAGTGTAACCAAATAAAAGGGCAACTCGCTTGCCTCATCCAAGTGTAACTGATCTAACGCCCAATGCCATCATAGGACTCTCTGCTCATGCTGGTCCCTGTTCTGCTGTGTCATACTTATTAACCTGTGGACATTTGCAAGAATAACCACGATTCAATTAATTGCACATCATATTGAATTATATAAACAAAGAATAATAAAACCATAGTGAGTAGTTACTTCGCAGTCATAGGCTACATGTAAACATGTCGCTCAGGTGGACACTACTAGAAAAATTTCTGGTATATCCAAGATACTAGCAAAGGAGTGCATTCTGCAATGTTTGTGGTGATGCGATATGCTGCAGAGCATAGGAAATGGTACGTCCATGCTAGCATCGCAGATCTCCAAGACAGAGAATGACACCTCTAAAAGTCATCTAGTAGTGGGAGCCACCGGAGATAGAACTAATTATTTGACTTATCAGTCATCAAGTAACCCTAATCATCAACAATATGTAGCACCTTGCGTACTGTTGGAAGGTAGTTGGATCATCAGTATCAGGCATCTGTCGGGGTCACTCCCGAAGCGATGTCAGCTTCAGGGAGAAAGACTCCTTCCTCTGCGCACCCCGCTGCTGGACTGCAGGAGGCTTGGCACCGAGTAGCCGCTCCACCAACTCCCAAGCCTCGGTCTTGTACCATGTGTGAAAATCACGGAAGCACCTACCGACTGGCTTTCCATGCGCGCGTAGCCTGAGGTGGTAGGTGACATCCTGCAGGTTGATGGTGCACTCACCCCATAGCAGGTGGAAAGTGTAGGTCTTAAGACGCCAGCGCGCCACAAATGTCGTAATTAGGGAGTTGTCAAATACGAAATCCCTGAGTAGCACCGCGTTGCCGAAGCCAGCCTCCCTCAAGTAGGGGACAATGGCATCCGGTGGTGAGAGTGTGTGACTCACTCTCTTGGAAAGAAGTAGGCAAGA
Organism: Arachis monticola; assembly: GCA_003063285.2. Taxonomy (NCBI): domain Eukaryota; kingdom Viridiplantae; phylum Streptophyta; class Magnoliopsida; order Fabales; family Fabaceae; genus Arachis; species Arachis monticola. The sequence continues at coordinate 26,903 of QBTX01001601.1, forward strand.
CTTCTGATAAACAATGACAAAACCCAAATTAAAAATGTGTAACTCTATAAAACTATACAAATTTCACATTAAAAAATTCTCCCAAAAAATGTTTACATAACAAATTAATTTAAATTATAAGTCAACTAGTTTAACAAATAATTACAAACATGCATTTACCTTATAAATTAATTTAAATAAAAAATATTTACTGAAATAATTAATAACTAAATTAATAAGAATCTGTATAATTTAATTTAAATAAAATATTTAGTTAAATAATTAATAACAACATTAATAAACAATCTCTTTCATAACGTATATTAAGTAAAAATATTTATTTAAATAACTAACAACAAGTAAACCATCAATTTAATAATTTAATTAACAAATTTAAATAAAACTATTTATTTAACTATTTAATAACTAGAAATATAAACATCTTGTTACTTATTAAGTTAACTAAGAAATATTTAGTTAAATAATTAATAACTAAATTAATAAACATATGCTTAATAACTTAGTTTAAAGAAAAACAAACCTAAATAAACATTTAAATAACAAATTCATTTCAAAGTATACCTAAAATCATACCCTATCATTTAAACTATTGCTAACAATATATTCATTCGCTTAACATATACTACATACTATTTCTATAAAAGTACTCTAAGTATGGCTATACACGTATGCTTTAACATAAACATAAAATAAAAAGCAACACCAGACTCAAAGTCGACTACCCCAATAATGTACCATGTCGGGTTCAGTCGGTTGATATTCGCATCATGTGCATTGGCGCATACCATAGTCTCATAGTAAATCGAAATTTTGATTAGAAAATGGTAGAAGTGGGAGAAAAGTTGAAGAAATGGATGTAATAAAAACTAAACAACAGGCACTGTGGACGAAATACATATATATATGCTCCTCCACTCTTATCTCGTTTACAGTGTAAACGAGATAAAACCGTTACACATTACGTGTACAAACGTGATACAGCTACATTATTTCTTGTCTTATCTCATTTACAATGTAAACGAAATACATACACTCTTATTTTGTTTATTCTGTAAACGAAATAAGAGATATGGTGTATTTTAATAAAAATGTTACAAATTATTTATTTTAAAAAAAACATTTGTTTTATTCATTAAAAAAATCCGTTGAGCAATACCAATTATTCATCTATTCTTTTTAACCTCATTTTACTAATTATATTGCTGCACACATTTCAATTTTTGGTCCAATTGCTATTCCACATGATACACCACAATTCTAAACCACGTTTTGGTGATAAATTGAATATAAAATGAAGTTCCTGTGAGGTGTAATAGAGAATTTTGGTGGACAACAATCAAATTCCTTGTACTACTTCAATGCCACGAAGGCAAGCATTGAAAATTCAGTGATAGTAACTCGTAAATTCGATGTAAGCATGAAGAAAGATACCACGTTTAATAAGTAAATTCCTCCACCAACTCTGACCATTAGCAAAAAGGAGTAGGTGAGGTGTGGGTGCAATAGGCCTTCCTAACCCAACACCCTTCGAAAGGGACCAACCTTTTTTATTATTATATATATTAAGACGATATTTTTAAGGACTTATGTAGCTTTATAAGCCTTTATCAATTGATATAATCACAATAATAATAGCATTTTGTGTGCATGAGAAAATAACACTACACGAGTCCAACTCATATGAAGCATTGAATTTTTTTTTTTTTTGGGGAAGAAATTAGTAGGTCAATGCGATGGGATACAGCAAACTGAACTATATGCACTAGTGTGACTATGTGAGTTCTAAAGCGTCTTAATAAAGATGTTTTAATTTATTTTTATATTAAAATAACTAACTAATTAGTTTTATTTATTATTATATTTTATTTTTTATATATTTATTAAAATAATATTAATAAAATATCGTATAAAAAAAATAAATAATTATAATTATAATTAATAAATATATTTTATATTTTTATTATAAATATTTAATAATATTATATTAATAATTATGAATAATAAAAATTATAATTAATTAAGGTTTAATTACTCTGCAGGTCCTATAATTTTATCGAATTTTCAGTTAGGTCCCTATATTTTTTTTCTTTTTAATTGGATCCCTATACATTATTTTTTTTTTCAATTTAGTCCTTGTTAACGTTAAACGTAAAAAAATATTAGTGAATTGAAAATTACTTGTATACCCCTAGGGACCTAATTAAAAAGAAAAAATAGTATAGGGACCTAATTCAAAATTCAGAGAAATTATAAATATTCAATGAAAGATATTCTTATAATCCCTATTTAATGATTCTACGACATAAAAAATCTTCCTATAATCTCCTTTATTTTATCACTATTATTTTTTTCTTATTTATATACAAATTGTACTAAAAATACTTTTTCTTTATTTTTTTACTTTCAAAAACCTTATCTTAAGAATATACAAAAAAAGTAATGGATAAAATGAAACAGAAATAATAGTAATAAGTATAATATAAAATTCAATTTCCATCACTCAAGTATTTATTATGACCAACATAATGAAAGAACTCGCATATGACATATGGTAACAAGAATCATTGATAGAATAATAACTAAAATTATTTACAAAAACTAAGTTCTATATAGTTCATCAAACAAAAGAACCAATTTGGCTGACAAAAACTCAAAAGCAAGTATATTGAAGAAATGAATTTTCCTTATGGTAACAAGAACCATCAGAAAGAAATTCCTAAAGGCTGCTTGCTCTAGCATAAACAGATATTCCATCTCCCTTAGATATAATCTTTGCCAATGCAACTGATGCCAAGTGACGCACAGGCCGTCGAGCACCAAAACTGAGCAGGGAATACAATGCATTCTCACACTGTCTTTGCCACAACAAAATATTTTCCTAGAAGATATGATAAATTGTAACATCAGAAAACACACTAAGATTTTTAATGAAAACCCAAATCAACAACAACAAATAATATCAAATGAATAGCACCAAACCTTAATTAAAAGTCAATCCTCATAAGGTATATTTTTCATTCCAATTTTAAGAGTGGCTGGTCCATTGAATGGACAGAAAATCCACATTGCAATGTCTGTGAAAGTTCTACCAAGTGCCGGCTTCACATGAACATAAAGCCTTACACTTTGCAAGTCTCCACATTTGAGAAAGTCCTTTCTAGGAACAAAACCCTTGTACAAAATTTCTGCTCCATTCAATCTGCAACAACTTAGTTTCAGCTTGTATATACAAAATGATCTGGATGCACACAGCTAACGATGTTCACAGCAAAACTAATTCATATGTCAATTCACTAATTAACAAAATCCTTATACATAAATATTTATATTGTAAATCCTAAACCATTATATCAAAAAAATTCAGAAATCAATTCAAGGAATAGGTATTCAACCAATGCCATATTTTAAAAAAAATTGACATATGTATAAACATGTTACATCAAATTTTAAAAATTGAAGATCAAATCATGTCCTTTTAAATTTTTTTTTTCTTTTCGATAATGTCAGCATCAAAAGCATATCAATATAAGGATAAGTGTTCCGAGGGTTACTTGAAACTGTAGGTTGATCTCGGACGAGATCTTTTGTACTGGTCGGAGCTGATATGTCCGACTTGATGATGGTGGCCGGAGCTGCCGTGTCCGACTTGTTGGACTTGGTGGTGGTGCTGATCCTTCATCACCGGAGGGTGGTGGTACCTGCAAGGGACTCCGATGCTTAAGTTAGCAAGGGTATTAAGCAGGTTTTTAGTAGAATCAGAGTATGAGTTATACCTGGGTGCTCCAGTGTATTTATAGTAGTGTGGAGTGACCTTTCTAGAGATAAGATAGTTATCTTATCTTATCTTTGAGTGAAGTCATCTTATCTTCAAGGGAACTGCCCTTATCTCTCTAGGCTTGGGCTGCCTTTGGATTTGGGTCGTGTTCCTCTGTTTGGGCCCTTTTTGAGCTTTCCTGGTGATTTGGCCGAACTCTTTGAGAAGAGGTCGGATAGTCCTGACCTGGAGAGGTCGGTCAACTTGTCTTCAATAAGCCCGGGTCGTTGATGCACGAAATTGTGTTCCATGTTCTTTGTACTTGTGTGAGAGTAACAATATATAATTGTATTGAATCCTCATTGTGGCTCTATGTATGTGTGACACAACTCCGTTCAACTAACCAGCAAGTGTACTGGGTCGTCCAAGTAATAAACCTTACGTGAGTAAGGGTCGATCCCACAGAGATTGTTGGCTTGAAGCAAGCTATGGTCACCTTGCAAATCTCAGTCAGGCGGATTTAAACATGATACTTTGTTAGATTAAAATAAACAATAAAAGGGATAGAGATACTTATGTAGATTCATTGGCAGGGATTTCAGATAAGCGAATGGATATGCTTTTCGTTCCTCTGAACCTCTGCTTTCCTGCTATCTTCATCCAATCAGTCTTACTCCTTTCCATGGCTGGCTGTATGCAAGGGCATCACCGTTGTCAGTGGCTACATCCCCTCCTCTCAGTGAATCATATGCTCATGCACCCTGTCACGGCACGGCTATTCATCTGTCGGTTCTCGATCATGCTGGAATAGGATTCATCCTCCTTTTGCGTCTGTCACTAACGCCCAACAATCGCGAGTTTGAAGCTCGTCACAGTCATTCAATCATTGAATCCTACTCAGAATACCACAGACAAGGTTTAGACCTTCCGGATTCTCTTGAATGCCGCCATCATTCTAGCGTATGCCACGAAGATTCTGGTTAGGAGATCTAAGAGATACTCATTCTAGCTTATTTCATGTAGAACGGAAGTGTTTGTCAGGCACGCGTTCATAAGAGAGAAGGATGATGAACGTCACACATAATCATCACCTTCATCACGTTCTTGGGTGCGAATGGATATCTTAGAAGCGAAATAAGAAGAATTGAATAGAAAACAGTAGTATTTTGCATTAATCTTTGAGGAACAGCAGAGCTCCACACCTTAATCTATGGAGTGTAGAAACTCTACCGTATGAAAATACATAAGTGAAGGTCCAGGCATGGCCGTGTGGCCAGCCCCCATGGTCTAAGAACAATGCGTTCAAAGATGATCAAAAAGACTAGTAAAAGGTCCTATTTATAATAAACTAGCTACTAGGGTTTACATGAGTAAGTAATTGATGCATAAATCCACTTCCGACTTCCGGGGCCACTTGGTGTGTGCTTGGGCTTGGGCTTGAGTGTTACACGTGCAGAGGCCATTTGTGGAGTTGAACGCCAGTTTCTGTGCCAGTTTGGGCGTTCAACTCTGGTTTTGGATCCTTTTCTGGCGCTGGACGCCAGATTTGGGCAGAAGGCTGGCGTTGAACGCCAGTTTACGTCGTCAATTCTTGGCCAAAGTATGGACTATTATATATTGCTGGAAAGCCCTGGATGTCTACTTTCCAACGCAATTAGAAGCGCGCCATTTCGAGTTCTGTAGCTCCAGAAAATCCACTTTGAGTGCAGGGAGGTCAGAATCCAACAGCATCAGCAGTCCTTTTTCAACCTCTGAATCTGATTTCTGCTCAAGTCCCTCAATTTCAGCCAGAAAATACCTGAAATCACAGAAAAACACACAAACTCATAGTAAAGTCCAGAAATGTGAATTTAACATAAAATCTATTAAAAACATCCCTAAAAGTAACTAGATCCTACTAAAAACATACTAAAAACAATGTCAAAAAGCGTATAAATTATCCGCTCATCACAACACCAAACTTAAATTGTTGCTTGTCCCCAAGCAACTGAAAATCAAAATAGGATAAAAAGAATAGAATATACTATAAATTCCAAACTATCAATGAAACAGAGCTTCAATCATATGAGCGGGACTTATAGCTTTTTGCCTCTTGAATAGTTTTGGCATCTCACTTTATCCATTGAGGTTCAGAATGATTGGCATCTATAGGAACTTCAGATTTCGAATAGTGTTATTGACTCTCCTAGTTCAGTATGATGATTCTTGAACACAGCTTCTTTATGAGTCTTGGCCGTGGCCCTAAGCACTTTGTTTTCCAGTATTACCACCGGATACATAAATGCCACAGACACATAATTGGGCGAACCTTTTCAGATTGTGACTCAGCTTTGCTAAAGTCCCCAATTAGAGGTGTCCAGGGTTCTTAAGCACACTCTTTTTTTGCTTTGGACCTTGACTTTAACCGCTCAGTCTCAAGTTTTCACTTGACACCTACACGCCACAAGCACATGGTTAGGGACAGCTTGGTTTAGCCGCTTAGACCAGGATTTTATTCCTTTAGGCCCTCCTATCCACTGATGCTCAAAGCCTTGGGATCCTTTTTATTTGCCCTTGCCTTTTGGTTTTAAGGGTTATTGGCTTTTTCTGCTGCTTTTTCTTTCTATATTTTTTTTTGCCTATTTTTTTTTTTTTTTTTTTTTCTTTTTTTTTCTGCAAGCTTTGTTCTTTGCTGCTTTTTCTTGCTTCAAGAATCATTTTTATGATTTTTCAGATTATCAAATAACATGTCTCCTAGTCATCATTCTTTCAAGAGCCAACATATTTAACATTCTCAAACAACAACTTCAAAAGACATATGCACTGTTCAAGCATACATTTAGAAAACAAGAAGCATTGTCACCACATCAATATAATTAAACTAAGTTCAAGGATAAATTCAAAACTCATGTACTTCTTGTTCTTTTGAATTAAAACATTTTTCATTTAAGAGAGGTGATGGATTCATAGGACATTCATAACTTTAAGACATAGTTACTAACTACTAATGATCATGTAATGAAGACACAAACATAGATAAGCACATAACATAGAAAACGAAAAACAGAGAAAGTAAGAGCAAGGAATGAATCCACCTTAGTGATGATGGCGTTTCAATGATGTTCTTGGGCTCTTCTATGTCTCTTCCTTGCCTTTGCGGCTTGATTCCTAGTGATTTTTTTTTTTTGGGATTTCTATCCTCAGTTGCTTCTAATAATTATGTGGAGGGAGGTGCATCTCCTGAGGTATCTCAGGGATCTCTTGATTTGCAGCCACATGTTCTACCACTGAGCTATAGATCCTTTACATAATTGTTTTACCACACCAAACTTAGAATGTTGCTCGCCCTCGAGCAAAAGAAGAAGGAATAGATGAAGAAGAAGATGTGGAAAAAAAAACTAGGATTATGAGGAGGTAAGGTGGAGATCTTGTGGGGTTCACAGATCCTGAGGTGATCCTGTGGGGTCCACAGATCCTGAGGTGTCAAGGCATTTACATCCCTGCACCAAATTAGGCATGTAAAATGCCCTTGCACACAACTCTGGGCGTTTAGCGCCAGGTTGGTGGCCATTTTGGGCGTTCAGCGCCCATTTGTTGCCATTTCTATTCTGGCGTTGAACGCCAGAACCATGCTTGTTCTGGGCGTTCAGCGCCAGGATGCTGCCCATTTGGATGTTCAGCGCCAGAACCATGCTCTGTTCTGGCGTTGAACGCCAGGCAGATGCTTCCTCCAGGGTGTGATTTTTCTTCTGCTGTTTTTGATTCCGTTTTCAATTTTTTTGTTTATTTTGTGACTCCACATGATCATGAACCTAAGAAAACATGAAAAACAATAAAAATAAGAATTAGATAAACATTGGGTTGCCTCCCAACAAGCGCTTCTTTAATGTCAATAGCTTGACAGAGGGCTCTCATGGGGCCTCACAGATGTGCAGAGCTTTGTTGAGACTCTCCAACACCAAACTTAGAGTTTGGATATGGGAGTTCAACACCAAATTTAGAGTTTGGTTGTGGCCTCCCAACACCAAACTTAGAGTTTGACTGTGGGGGCTCTGGTTGACTCTGCTTGGAGAGAAGCTTTTCATGCTTCCTCTCCAGGGTTGCAGAGGGAGATCCTTGAGTTTTGAATACAAGGGAGTTTTCATTCCATTGAAGGACTATTTCACCTCTGTCAACATCAATCACAGCTCTTGCTGTGGCCAGGAAAGGTCTTCCTAGGATGATGGATTCATCCTCTTCCTTTACAGTATCCAGGACTATGAAATCAGCAGGGATGTAAAGGCCCTCAACCTTTACTAATACATCTTCTACTTGTCCATAAGCCTGTTTTCTTGAGCTGTCTGCCATCTCTAGTGAGATTTTAGCAGCTTGCACCTCATAGATTCCCAGTTTCTCTATTACAGAGAGGGGCATGAGGTTTATCCCTGAACCAAGGTCACACAGAGCCTTAAAGATCATGGTGCCTATGGTACAAGGTATTATGAACTTTCCAGGATCCTGTCTCTTCTGAGGCAATGTCAGTTGATCCAGATCACTTAGTTCATTGATGAACAAGGGAGGTTCAACTTCCCAAGTATCAATGCCAAATAATTTGGCATTCAGCTTCATGATTGCACCAAGAAACTTGGCAGTTTGCTCTTCAGTGACATCCTCATTCTCTTCAGAAGAGGAATACTCATCAGAGCTCATGAAGGGCATAAGGAGGTTCAATGGAATCTCTATAGTCTCTAGATGAGCCTCAGAGTCCTTTGGTTCCTCAGAGGGAAGCTCCTTATTGGTCACTGGACGTCCAGGAGGTCTTCCTCCTTGGGATTCACGTCCTCTCCTCTCCTCACAGGTTCGGCCATGGCGCTTATGTCAATGGCCTTGCACTCTCCTTTTGGATTCTCTTCTGTATTGCTTGGGAGAGTACTAGGAGGGATTTCAGTGATCCTTTTACTCAGCTGGCCCACTTGTGCTTCCAGATTTCTAATTGAAGACCTTGTTTCATTCATGAAACTTACAGTGGCCTTAGATAGATCAGAGACTAGATTTGCTAAATTAGAAGCATTTTGTTCAGAGTTCTCTGTCTGTTGCTGAGTTGATGATGGAAAAGGCTTGCTATTGCTAAACCTGTTTCTTCCACCATTATTAAAGCCTTGTTGAGGCTTTTGATCCTTCCATGAGAAATTTGGATGATTTCTCCATGTTGAGTTATAGGTGTTTCCATAAGGTTCACCTAAGTAATTTACCTCTGCTATTGCAGGGTTCTCAGGATCATAGGCTTCTTCTTCAGAAGATGCCTCTTGAGTACTGTTGGATGCAGCTTGCATTCCATGCAGACTCTGAGAAATCATATTGACTTGCTGAGTCAATATTTTGTTCTGAGCCAATATGGCATTCAGAGTATCAACTTCAAGAACTCCCTTCTTCATAGGCGTCCCATTGCTTACAGGATTCCTTTCAGAAGTGTACATGAACTGGTTATTAGCAACCATGTCAATGAGTTCTTGAGCTTCTGCAGGCGTTTTCTTTAGGTGAATGGATCCACCTGCAGAAGTATCCAATGACATCTTTGATAACTCAGATAGACCATCATAGAATATATCCAGGATGGTCCATTCTGAAAGCATGTCAGAAGGACACTTTTTGGTCAACTGTTTGTATCTTTCCCAAGCTTCATAGAGAGATTCACCTTCTTTCTGTTTGAAGGTTTGAACATCAGCTCTAAGCTTGCTCAGCTTTTGAGGAGGAAAGTACTTGGCTAAGAAAGCCGTGACCAGCTTATCCCAAGAGTTCAGGCTGTCTTTAGGTTGAGAATCCAACCATAATCTAGCTCTGTCTCTTACAGCAAAAGGGAAAAGCATGAGCCTGTAGACTTCAGGATCTATTCCATTAGTCTTAACAGTATCACATATCTGCAAGAATTCAGTTAAGAACTGAAAAGGATCTTCAGATGGAAGTCCATGAAACTTGCAGTTCTGCTGCATCAGAGAAACTAATTGAGGTTTCAGCTCAAAGTTGTTTGCTCCAATGGCAGGAATGGAGATGCTTCTTCCATGTAAATTGGAATTAGGTGCAGTAAAGTCACCAAGCATCTTCCTTATATTATTATTATTTTCGGCTGCCATTTCCTCTTCCTGCTCAAAAATTTCTGAAAGGTTTTCTCTGGATTGTTGTATTTTAGCTTCTCTTAATTTTCTCGTCAGAGTCCTTTCAGGTTCTGGATCTGCTTCCACAAGAATGTTCTTATCCTTGCTCCTGCTCATATGAAAGGAAGAATGGCCAGAAAAATGATAATAATAATAGAGATCCTTTATACCACAGTATAGGGATCCCTTTGTGAGTGGAAGAAAAGAGGGGGAGACAAAGAATGTGATGTAAAGGAAGAAATGCAACTGTACGAATGGAAGAGATGTGAGATGAGATGTTAGGATATGAATGAATAAATAGAATGAGATGGGGGAGGAATAATTTTCGAAAATTATTTTGAAAAAGGAGTTAGTGATTTTTGAAAATTGGTTTTTGAAAATTTGTTAGTATTTTTTTTTTTCGAAAATTTTGA
>QBTX01001602.1:12544-37170 GCA_003063285.2 Arachis monticola
CGTAACCCGTAGCTGGACCATTTTCACTGAGAGGACGAATAGTAGCCATTAACAACGGTGATCCCCCAAAATACAGCTTGCCATAAAAAGGAGTATGAATGATTGGATGAAGACAATAGGAAAGCAGATATTCAGAAGGAACAAAGCATCTTCATACGCTTATCTGAAACTCCTACCAATGAATTACATAAGTACCTCTATCTTTATTTTATGTTTCCTTTATCTTTTAATTATAAAAACTCATAATCATTTGAATTCGCCTGACTGAGATTTACAAGGATGACCATAGCTTGCTTCAAGCCGATAATCTCCGTGGGATCGACCCTTACTCACGTAAGGTATTACTTGGACGACCCAGTGCAATTGCTGGTTAGTTGCATCGGAGTTGTGAAAAGTGTGAATCACAATTTCGTGCACCATACACTATCGACGATGTTTTGTGCTACTATCATAACTGTATAAAATATCAAAATAGTCAAACATTCTCATATTTCACATTAAAATCGTCCATAATTATAAAAAAATTAAACATTAAACTCCATTCATATATTATTTTTCCTTTTAATGTGACCCACTTCATTATGCAGCCTCAGCCTCATATATTTGCTAAATGTTTAAGTCCAATAGCAACTTAAGAGACATAAAAGCCTAAACATTTTCATCAAGCTCATAGAGTCATGGTAAATCTCATCCGAACTTCCCAACAAAGTAGGATGTGGCGAAATCTTCTGGGGTAGTTCCAGACAATGAATTGCAAGATTCATGCACAACATAGAAGATTATACTGCGGCTTTTTTATTTAAATAAATTAAGAGAAGAACTAAATTACTCGATTCCCCTAAATGGATTTTAAAAACGTGATTCTCCTAAATCATATAATATATAAATCGTGCTAGACTTTTGTGTTTTAAATAATATATGAATCATGTTACTCCGGGACGATTTATGCATGAAATGCAATGTTCAAAAATACATAAATCGTCCTAGGCCACCATGAGTTATATTTTTTTATCCTAAAACTCATTGCTCTAGCACGATTTATGTGTAACTAGTCACCCCTCAAGACCCTAGCACGATTTATGTATTACTATGGTAAGGCACATTAGGCTTGGACGATTTACATTCAAAAACACAAAGCTCATAACTATGGAATAATTTATGTGCTAAAAGAGGTTATAAATAAAGGAGAACCATGAAATATCGATCCATAGTTAAAGTCGAGAGTTTTAGGAAGATAGCTGAGAATGTGTTTTTGTAGTTCATTACCAGAGAAAAATTAATGAAAAAGTAAAGGTGTAACGTTCAATAGTAAAAAGTAGGTTTTTTTTTTATACCAAAGATAAGAGACTCGAACCCGCAACCTCTTAATTGAGTATGGAGAGACTATGCCATTTGAGCTATTACTCATTGGCGTAAAAAGTAGGTTAGAATGTTCATAAATAGTATATTACAGAAGTAAATAAAATTACGATAAAAAATAAATAAAATTCATATGAATAAAACTAAATAAAAAAATAAAAGATTTTATATATAAATATAGTACAATAAAAGATAAAAAAAGAATTTATATAAACAAAAAAAATAAAAATATCATAAAAATAAGAATTTATACAACAATATTTGTCATATGAATAAAAAATACAATAAAAATAAATAAAAATCATATGAATAAAATCAAATAAAAATAAAATTCATAAAAAATATACATATAAAAAATAGTTTAGTAAATGATAAAAAAAATCATATAAACTAAGAAGTAGCACGTACTCTAAAATATAAGATCAGCACACTAAAAAATAATATAAAAAATATTTATTATGTACATAAAAGTACAATATGATCTTATATTTTTTATATTATTTTTTTAGTATTCTGATATTATATTTTTAGAGTACATACTATTTTTTTTAATTATTTATTATACTATTTTTTATTTATTGATTTTGTTCATATAATTTTTTATTTATTTTTATTGTATTTTTTTATTTATATGACAAATATTTTTATATAAATTCTTATTTTTATTAATTTTAATGATATTTTTATTTTTTTGTGTATATTTTATTGTACTATATTTATATTATATTTATGTTGTGTATAAATTTTTTTTTTATTTAATTTTATTCATATGAATTTTGTTTACTTTTTATTGTAATTTTATTTACTTCTAATAATATACTATTTCGTAAATCCTCTACATTCGTTGAAGGATTTACGAACACTCTGACCTACTTTTTACTATTAAACCTTACACCCTTACTTTTTTTTATCAATTTTTTTTTCTGGTAATGAACTACAAAAACACATTCTCAGCCATCTTCCTAAAACTCTCAACTTCACTATGGATTGATATTCATGGTTCTCCTTTATTTATAACCTCTTTTAGCACATAAATTATTCCATAGTCATGAGATTTGTGTTTTTGAATGTAAATCATCCCAGTCTAATGTGCCTTACCATAGTAATACATAAATCGTGCTAGGGCAATGAGTTTTAGGATAAAAAAATGTAACTCATGGTGGCCTAGGACGATTTATATACATTTTGTAAAACACAAAGGCCTGAGACGATTTATGTGTTTTTGAGCATTGCATTTTATGCATAAATCGTCCCAGGGTAACATGATTCATATATTATTTAAAACACAAAAGTCTAGGACGATTTATATATTATATGATTTAGGGGAATCATGTTTTTAAAATCCATTTAGGAGAATCGAGTAATTTGGTTCTTCTATTAATTTATTTAAATAAAAAAGCCTTATACTGCCTTGCAAACTGAGTTGTGGGACATCTATTATGTGTTAAAGATAGCATGGAATTTAGACTTTAGAAGAGTAGAAATGAAAACAATCTCTATGGCTGTAGAGAGCATCCCTAACAAAAGAAAAGGAGAAGATCATCCAAATATGTTAATTAGAAAAATAGATTTTCGAATAACAAAAAAGTGGCAAGTTATTATAAAGCATACCTATAGAAAAAGCAACAGAGTAGCAGACTAGTTAGCAGAAAAAAGTACAAATAGAAGAGTTAGCTTTCACACATCTTAGATACTCTACCATAAAAGCTCAAGAATACCATTTTTGATGGATTTAAAGGGGTAATTTTTCTTGTTTGATTCCAAAGTATAATATTTTTTTAAGACTTTAAGCCCCAATATTCAACGCAAAAAAAAAAAAAAATAGTGAATCTCATAATCAACTCACCAAAGTATTGTTTGCATAAACTTTTAAATTGATTTTTAATAAAGAATCTATTTTATAAATTAGTCTTTCTAAAAAATAAAATTGTTAAATTCGTCTTTAATAATATTTTCACAAAAAAATTATTTTTATTTTTATGTTCAAATAAAAGTCTTATTGGCCATTGTATGCGTAGGTAATTTCATTATATTCTTACCTTCAGATACTTGTTAAGTAGGTAATTTCATTATATTCTTACCTTCAGATACTTGTTAAGTCGTTAATATTAATTGATAGTTATTGTTATTTCTAAATCACATAAGTATTAAAGAAGAAAAGGAAATATATATTATTATCACTTGAATTTAATAAAATATTGTAGTAGATGCACTTTGTATTGAAAGAAATATTTTTTAAATTAAGGGTGATATTTATATTTTTAATGCCAAAATAAAAAGAGTAAATAATTATTTTTAACTATGAAAAATTTTTTCACTAACAAAATTGACCACAAAAGATTTAAATAAATTTAGTAACAATTAAAGATATTCCATCTGACAAAACTAATAAAATATTAACTCTACTAATATAATTCTCTACAAATCTCTCTTCTTACTTTTTCACGTTCCTTCCATAAATTTATTTACTTTTATTATTGTTATTGTAGTTGCTACTGCTATTCAAAAAATACTAAATTATAATCTCAATACTACTGTTCAGTTTTCTTCTTTTCTAAAAAAAAGAGAGATGAAAAAACTGAGGAAAGAAAGAGTCAGACAAAGATTACTTTCCTGAATTGCTTCCGGACTTCAATTGCTTCTCTCTCACATTGTTAATTAGAGAAGAGCAATACAAATTCAGGAATTAGTTCACACATTATGTCGAACACTTAAAGAATTTGGAACAACTGCTCCGGTGAGACACTGTAACTCACGACGACATTGGCAAACCTCACCAAATGCAAGTTGGCTGCTCCGCCTTTGGAGAACACGTTATCGCACAGACGACACTCGCTTGTGAAGAGGATTTACATGAGATATTGAAGGTGTTGATCTACCACCTAATGTCGACAACTTGAGAAGCTTTGTTCTAGGAACTCCTCCGACAACTGTATGTAAAATCCGGTAAATTAATAAATAATTAATTAATAAATTAATTAAGAGTTAAAGAAATTAAAAAATTAAACTTTATAATTTAAAGAAGTAAAATTAATGAAAATACGAATTAAAACACTAATTCTAAAGGTTTTGGCCCAAAATTGGACCAATGAACTAAACCGGTAGAACTGGGTCCAACTTAGGCCCAAACCTAACCCATATAACCACTAATTAGCCAAGATTCAACACTTCAACCCCTTCCATTTTTCAGTTTTGCGGTGAGAATGAAGAGGAAGAGAACCCTCATGTAACACTATTTACTCCTCACTTGTTTGACTTATAACTTTCAATCCGGAACTCCGATCGTCGCACCGTTTGGAGTCATGCATTTGTCTCAGAGCCCTCTTCAATTTTACTCAAATAAAGTGATAATTCTCTCTAAATTTTGTGCCCATTTCTCTGTTCCTCTCTTTTTCATGAATTTAGTTTGGATTTTGAGTGATGATGATTTTGGTGGTTTAGGTTCAATCTAACATTAGATAATTATTGAATTTTACTCTAATCATCAATAGATAAGGTAAAAAAACTCTAAATCCTTGTGGTTTATCTAATTTGGTGTGCGCTAGTACTAATTTGAGTGAATTGTCTGAACTAGCTTGAGTTTATGATTAATTGGAGTTGAATTGGCAAATTGGAGCTCTTGGGACAAAGCTTTGTTGACTGTAATTTTGTTTGAGTTAATTTGGAATATTGGAAGCTTTGATTTTGGCATTTTATGCTTAAGGAGGAATCATCCAAGGTATGGTTTTGGTTTCTCGTAGTTAATATGTAATGTCACGTGAAAACTTAGGCTAGTTGACCTTAGGATAAGTTGAATATTGTGATTGGTGCATGCTTAGTTGATAAAGTTAATGGATATTGAATAGATATGAATTTTAGTTGAAATGAGTAAGTGGTATTGAAGAATTATATCTTGAATTAATGTGATATAGTTTGAGTTGATGAAATTATTATGTATATGCATGAATATGGTAAATAAGATATTGAGTTATAATGAAGTGCTAGTATTTTGGGTAATTAAATGATTGATGAGTAATGAGTTGGTGTTTAATGAGTTATGACAATGTTTGAGATGATTTTGTTTAGGACTGAGTTGAATTTTGGTTTGGAAAACTTGAGTTTTGAAGTTTTGGTAAAAACAAATTTTTAACCAAGTTCGGCGGACTATAACTTGAGTCTCGGATTTTGGATTTGAATAGATTTTATTTCAAATTAAAAATAATTTTAAGAGTTTTGAAACGGTTTAAAGATTATGGAAATCAGAGTTTTGTAGAAGAAGTTATGAACGTCGGAAGTTAGATACAGAAAACTGAATTTGGCTAAGTTGCAGAAAACCAATATTATTAGTGTGTGTGCGTACGCACGCTATCGTGTGTACGCACAGACCAGAGCGTATGGTTGAGCTCGTGTGTACGCACGAGGGGGTGTGCATGAGGATTTGCAAGTTGTCCTTATGCAGACTATGATGCGTACGCACAGGCATGGGAAGATTGTCTGGTGCATGTGTACGCACATTATGATAGGTACACACACATTAAGAAATTTGGGTGATGTGTGCGCACGCACGCATGATGCGTACGTACGATGCCCTGCCTTACATTAAAACTCTATTTTTACTGTTTGACCTTCTTAGCAAGCCTGTAAACTTCCGAAACTACTATTTTGATGAAAATTCACAATTTTTGAACTATGAATCATTATTCTATTTTTTAAACCTCTGAAAATTCTATTTAAGGTCCAATAGCTAGTGTTTAGGTATTTTGGGATGAGTGAAAGTGTACTGGTAAAATAAAAGAGATAGTTTCTATTTTGTATTTAGAGCCGAAGACTTAAGGTTACAGAGTACTGTGGGTAGGTTAACTAAAGTGATTTAGTGAAGTGTTTTGAATTAATTAAAGAGAAGATATCAGAGTGTAGAAAAGATAGGATTACATAAATATATTTTTAATATTATAAAACTGATTTTTAAAGGAATAATTGTTTCATCTGAGAACTCTTTCTTGAAAGTGCAACCCCAGGAGTTGGTGGAAGGTGAGGATCCCTTCTTTGTTCCTCCTGATTTTGTAAAATCGCCTCCAGCGAGATGGTGGGAAGGTTAGGATCCCCTCTTTTGTTCCTTCTGGACATATGAGAATGTACCTCTTGGGTAGATGTAAGGGTTGTGGTTTCGCCCCCACTTGCTTCAGGTTGGTTAGTATTGAGGCTCCCCGGGTAGATGCAAGGGTGTGGTTCGCCCCACTTGCTCCGGGTTATGATGATTTGAGCTTCCTGAGTAGTAGCAAGGATTGCGGTTTACCCCACTTGCTCCAGGATGGAAATTTCAAATTATTTGTATCTCATTCCTTTGACCCTGCGTCGTAAGTGTGGCCGGACACTTATACCTTTCCGGATGGGCTCTCTCCCATGGATATATATATTGAATGATTATGAGTTTTTGAGCTTGAGAATGCGCGCACGCATGGACTGTCTAAGGTTAGCTACCGAACATATTGAGTTCGGCTGGATAATCGACAGATGAGACTAATCGGTCATAGGGTAGACATGCATCATGTGCATTTGTATGTTTTGCTTAAGTGTGCATCACTTTGGTTTGCCTAATTGATTAGCCATGCTTATCTGCTATTTGTCCTACTTGCTGTAATTGTATCCTATCTGTGTTTTTTTTTGCCTGTCCTGTGTGTCTTTGCAACTGAGAGATCCCTCATGCTGGCGGAAGTAACGTTGAGGGTAGTTTCACCGGTGAATAGGAGATTTGGTGAGACAGAAGGTGCAGAGTTAGATTAGAATTAGAATTTTCTTAGATAGATTACCAATATTACTAGTTTAGAATAAGATTTAAGTTTGAATCTGACTGTCGAAGTTCTAGGAATGCTTCTGGCTTTCTCGAGACCTTATATATTATCTATGTGGACACATTTACCATACTGAGAACTTCCGATTCTCATTCCATACATGTTGTTATTTTTCAGATGCAGGACGTGAAGCACCTCGCTAAACGTGCTAGATGACTCTTTCGGAAGCGAAGATCTACTTTTGTGGGGTTTTTATATTATGCACTTAGTTTTTATATATATGTGTATATTCTCTACTGTTGTATAAAACTTGTATTTGTCCCTCCTAGAGGTTGACTTGGAGAATTAGGACTTGTATCCATTTTTTGGGTTCTATATACATATATTCTGGCCAGCCTTTGTTTCGCAGGTCGAGTTTAGAACTTGATTATACTTATCAGTTGGAATTATATAGATATATATCTGTCTTTTGGTTTTCTATATAAGCTTTCTGCCTTATCATTTTTCGTGAACGATGCATCTTCAGTTTTTTTTTGGATCGTATCCCCTTTCTTTTGAGGTTTCTAGATATATTATTATTGTAATTATACATATGTATTTTATTTTTAGAGGTTGTAGCACCTCGCCACCTTTGTTTACGTCCTAGGCGAAAAGCTTTGTGTGGTAAGGTGTTATACCGTACATACGTGCACACAAGTTGCCAAACCTCACCTCTGCTTCTCTTGGGGATCGATCACCATACCCGCATCAATCACCACTTCGTTGCCGAAAACTTGTTCTGCTGCTAGAATCTGGTGATCCTTAACACCCTTATCGTAACTATCATCTCCTCCTTTGAAATCGCCTCCATTATTGGAGTCAAACAACGAGTTTCTAGTTGACTCATCCATGAGGAAGTGGAATTAGTCTTCTGTCTGCCTCTTTCTTTTGGAGTTAGAGTATAGAGTTGGAATTATAATTTAGGATTATGATTTTTTTTGTTTAAATTTAATTTTAAGGTTCTTTAAATAACACCGATGGTTATAATAATGGTGATAAAAGTTAAAATTTTTTTATGAAAGGAAGAAGAAAAAAAAAAAGAAAAAAAAGAAAGGGATATTTGTGAAATTATTATGATATAGTTAATGTTTTGTTAGTTTTGTTAGTAATAAACTTTGATGGTTATCAAATTTATTTAAATATTTTGTGATCGATTTTATTAGTACCTAAATTTTTTATGGTTAAAAATTAATATTTATTTAAATAAAAAAAATCCAGTCAAAATTTTTTTTTTCTAGCTACTTTTCTTAATATTGGATTGTCACGTGAGATTTATTAATATGGGATAGTTGCTGAAAAAAAGAACTCGTTAATAACGATTTCAATTTTTAAAAATTTAGAAATTGATTGCCAGTAACAATTTCAATTAGTTGAAAAGTAAAAATCTTTTTTAAAAAGAAAACAATTAAGTAACGATTTCAATTTCAAGTGAGAAAAGGTAAACATCACTCACGATTACTAATGATATCTCATACTAATGTATTACATCATTGTAACCCAATAAAATAACACATTACGCCAACATATCTCTCGTATTAAAATTAATTTGCAAATTTTTCCATGTGAAAATCGTACACATAAGCTTTGATAAGATTGTGTCACAAAACGGTAAGACTTCAATTATAATTTGAATTTCAATAATATCTTAAGAATGAACCAAAATATACTTGTCTAATAATTCCCTCTAAACAAATGATAGAATCTGTTTTTTTTTTTTTTTTATTTGGTTCATAAATGATAGAATCTAGTTTAACGCATTATTTGATTCAAAGGAATATAAAAAAAAAAGATAGAAAAAAATAAATAAAAAATTAAATTTTTTATTGTTTGGATAACCATAAAAAATTAAGAGAAAAAAAAATGTGGTGTGACACTTATTCAAAACTTTTTTCTTCCATCATGAGATGAAAATTCATGAAAAAAGAGCAAATAATAGTACAATTATAAATATTACCCATTGTTATATTATTATTAATAATTATTCATATAAATTTAGTTTTAATAATTTTAATATGTTATTATAATAGAAATTTATAGTTAAACATTATATGTATTAATAAATAATTTAAATTAAATATATAAAATTATAATATTTTATAAAATACAATAAAACATAAATAAATAAAAATATTTATATTTTATTTTATTATAAGAGTATTAATATAATAAATTTATAATATTATAATTTTTTTTTCTTATATCCAAATAAAGTGTAAAAATCAGATGAGATTGCCTAATTTAAGAAATTTTTATAATATAATCACCACTTAAAACAGAGAAGACTTTCTTTTTTAATATTAGTTGTTTAAGTTGCTTCGTGAAGGGAGCACGAAAAGGTGRAGAWCAAGAARGATACGGTGGKAACGAAAACTCCAAAGCAAATCCAGCAACATACAAAGACCCGTAACTAGCGAATCCCATTATAGAGACAATCACCAATTGAAACTAACCAATCATCCATTATCTCCTCTTGATTTTATGATTCGTTTTTTTTTTTTTTGTTTAAATGAGGCCTTTTAAATACTATTGGTTGGATTTGATTCTCATGGTTGATGTGAAGATCATTTTAGAGTTTCAAAAACCTGGTAATATGTTTTAACTATAACAATAAGATAATTGATGTTAAACTTATTTATTTTTTTAATATAAAATAATATTCTATAAAATTGATTTTGAAGCGAGAATCAGAATAAGAAAAAACATTTAAATAAAAATGCTAATATTCGTTCTTTTAAGATATACTATTTTAATTTAAATTTAATTTTAATAAATTGATAGTATAAAATATTTTATATAATTAATTATGTAATTACAATTTTTTAAATTATTATTTATACAATTAATATAAAAAATAGTTATTTTTATTAATATAATATTAAATAATTGTATATATGTACAAAATTATCTTATACTAACAATAACTATGAATCTCCTTTCCATAACGTTAAAACATGTTAAAGGAATATTTTAAAGTTGTACTAACATAGTCAGTATTAGTGTTAATAAAATATTAGAAAAACTCAGAAACAATCAAACAAACGAGAAGAAAGTATTTATTTATTGATTAAATTATAGTATATAGTTGAGATGTGAGGTGAGGGGAAAGGGTGGAGAAACTCAGGAACAATCAAACAAATGAAGCGTCTCATCCTAACATAATAAGATATGATCCTGTACGGCCAATAAACCCACCACCCCCTTTCCAGCAAACTCAAAACGGCGCTGAATCCCAACATCGATTGATCAAACACAAAACAATACAACTACAACACTCAACCTCAAAAGAAGGTGTCTTTTTTTGACGAACTTTTCTTTTTCTCCGTGCTCTTTTAGCTGAATTTCTCATGTAATACTGGTGTCACATTGCTTCTAGATTTAAGATAAAGGGAAAATAAAAAGGATTCAAATCAGGTCAAAAAGAAATTTAAAGTTTAATTGATATGATATGAACTTTAGCTAGTATATAAAAGAGGCTAAATTTTTTTAATATTGAACTGCAATTAGTGTTATCTCCTATTATGATGTAGACTTGTTTTTTACTCCAATATTGAAATGCAACAGAAATTGTTACAGAAAATATTCTTTTAAAAGAAGAAGATGGTGGAAGCGACTTAAGATGGTGGGGGGCGACTCCATGTATGTTGGAGGCGATTTGTTTAGCCAAAAAAAAATTGAACGTAACCGCTACAAATAAGAGCTCAACCAAGGCTTTGGGTTCATCTTGTTGTTTCTCTTTCTACTCTATCTTTTTTTGTTTTTATATTTTTGGTGAATTTGTTACCATTGGTTATAATTTAGAAAAATATTGAAAAAAATGAGTGATAGAATTAGTTTGAAAGTATATTATAATGGTCAAACTTTATCTCAAACATCTGAAGGTATAAGATTTATGTGCCAGAATTCATGTGATATTGTTCCTTTTATTATATTATTTGAAAAATTAAAAAGTCTAATTTGTGAAATGATAGATCTTCAGATATTGAAAAGAGTAACTAGTGTTCTTTACAAATATCCTATAATAGTATTTGGAGGATTCATACAATTCGAGATGAAGTATGTCACTTGTGAAGTAACGATGCAAGAAATGTTTTCAATATATCAAGAAAGACGATCACAAGACTTTGCCATCGAGTTATACGTTGAGTTCGAACACTTGACTTATGGTGTTGAAGAAGCCGATGGGGACATGGACTGGGAAGGCTACAATAGTGAAAGTGAAGATGAATTTGAAGGCAACTATGAAATAGATGATCCAAATGTAGATGGAGACGATGTTGATTGCGCTAATGAGCCAGACATAGAAGAAGTGACAAATGTCCTAGCAAGCCAACATCTGTTTGGAGAACCGTCTTTTATGCGCGATTTGCATCTTGCGGCCTTGAATGCACCGGAGTTTTCTAAGTATGCGAATGCTAGTATGTGAATATGATATTAATAGATTATTTCTATATTTTCTGTACTATGAGATGATGATTCTACTTGAGATGATGATTCTACTTTGGTTGCTAATTGTAATGTATAATTACTTTTTTCTAGTATTATTGTAGACCCACCAATTGTTGCAGACGGTGAATTTGTTATTGCGATGGAATTTAGTTCTAGATAGATTGTAATTGCAGCCATCAAAGACTATACAATTCGTATAGGACTTGACTATCGGGTATACGAGTCTGAACCAACAACATTTTATGCCAAATGTGTACAATATGAAAATTATTGTGATTGGCTTGTTAGGGCAAGTTTGATCCGAAAGAAATATTGTTGGAAAATAAGACGTTATAACGCTAGCCGCACCTGCACCAGATCTACCATTTTTCAGGACCATTGCAAGCTGGACTTAGATACAATTGTAGAAGTTATAAAGTCATTAGTGGAAGCTGACACATCTCTAAAAGTGTGATGTGTTATTATAGATGTCTAGGCAAAGTTCAATTACATGGTGAGCTATTGCAAAACATGGTTGGCAAAACAAAAAGCAGTGGAGAAGATTTTTGGTGGTTAGGAGGCCTCATATGAGGCTCTGCCAACATGGTTTGAAATTGTGTAAAAAAGAACCATTAGCAGCTGTGCAGTTTGAAACGGTGCCTCTTTATCGAGGGGATGAGTTGGCTCAGGATATCCGGGTATTACATCGAGTATTTTGGAATTTTCACCCTTGTATTAGAGCATTTAGACATTACAAACCGATTGGTCAGGTTGATGGGACACACTTATATGAAAAATACAAAGGATTTTTATGGTTGCAGTATCACAAGATGGCAATGGAAAGATTGAGCCTATTGTCTTTGCCATTGTCGAAGGGGAGACTGCTGATGCGTGGTACTTTTTCATTTCTAATTTGAGAAGACATGTCGTGACTCGGGATGGTGTGGGTCTTATTGCTGATTGTCATGAGTCTATTACTTCAGCCATAGCCTGTAGCATTGGAGAATGAGATCTTTCCGAGAGCTATTCATATGCATTGTATTAGGAACATAGCAGCAAAATTTTTGAGAAAGTTCAAGACACTGTACTTACAAAAATTTATCGTCAACATAGATAAATAAATGTGTAACATTATAGAAGCTTGAATCTTCTTCGTAGTGTGTAAATGCCTGACGGTTATATTTTGAAACAGGCTATTCCAGGACAGTCCATGAATTTAATATGCAATACCAACGACTATGTGACCGTGACGAGGTATATACTCGGTGGTGGATAGGATCTCTTGTCATTAGTATGCTTTGGTATTTGATGGTGGACATAGATGGGGACATATGACCACCAATCTGGTTGAATGTATCCACCGCGTCTTGAAAGTGTATGTATCTAGATGTCTTCTTTTAACTAAGACTGTCAACATTGTCGAGTATCTTTGTACTCTTCTAATACGAGATATGTGTTCAAATCCAGTCTCGTTTAAAAGTTCAATAGCAATTAGATCACATGGTTTTAACATGTTCAGATGTCTGAGTTCCAATAATCTTAAACTCTGATCAACAAATAAAAAAATTATGATAAGAATTAAATTTAATGTATATATCTTTAATTTTTTTTCATAATTGGAATAAAAATATAACTTAAAACAAACGAGTTATAACTCTTTCTTTTGGACTTTGAATAATTTGTATTCGTTAACATTTAAATACAGTAGTTATATGTGTAAAAAATACTATTCCTAGACAAATTTAATTATTCATGTAATTAAACTTATTAAAAAACTAACCCTAAAACAAATTTTCTATTTTAATTATCCTTTTTTTTGGCTAAATAACAATTTGTTTCCTTTTCGAAAAGGCAGTAGTGTTCCTACACAAATATATTAACGTATTAAAATATCGGGCGCGCTACACATCCATGTAATCATGTAACTAAGTTGGCCCAAACTCAAATACAGTCACGAACATTAATGACGAGTGAAAACACGTGCCCAAAAACTCTTCGTTACTTCGCGCTCATTATGAAAAAAATGTTACTTATTTCTCAACACGAAACTGCTCATTCTCTTCAAATCTCTCTCAAAATCACTCAAATTTTAGTCACGATCTCTGTAAAAACCACTACTGGAGAAGAAACGCGAGAAGATTTGGCAAGAAACAACTAGAAATGAACGAAAACAGCAACAGAGATTCGCCTTCCTCCTCCTCCTCATTCTCCTCCTTCTTTTTCGCGTTCCTTCTTCTTCACGTGTTTTCTCCTTATCTTCATTCTTTTGTTGTTATTGCTGCTATATTTTTTTTGTCTTTTAATCTTTCTCTCCCTGGTGAAGAAGCAGTAGAAGGTGAGGAGGAAGAGTTTTGAATTGTGCAGAATAGAAATGAACCGAAATGGCCAACTCCACTGAACCCAACATCATTCATGTACTGAATAAAACATCATAAATATTTAATCATCAAGAAAAATATATCTACATGCACAAGGACTCAATTGAACACACTAACAATCAAGTAAATCAAAATGAGCAACTCCACTGA
Organism: Arachis monticola; assembly: GCA_003063285.2. NCBI lineage: Eukaryota > Viridiplantae > Streptophyta > Magnoliopsida > Fabales > Fabaceae > Arachis > Arachis monticola. The sequence continues at coordinate 26,667 of QBTX01001602.1, forward strand.
CCCGAGCAATATTCATGTGCTGAATAAAACGTCATAAACATTCAATCATCAAGAATAGCATTTTTCCATGCAAAAGAAGTCAACTGAACACATAATAATCAGGTGAACCGAAATGGTCAACACCACTGAACCGAATACCAATAATGTGCTGAATAAAACGTGATAAACATTCAATTAGTAAGAAAAATATTTCTGCATGCACAAGGACTCAACTGAACACATTAACAATCAAGTGAATCAAAATGAGCAACTCCACTTAACCGAGCAAAATGTTGGTGTTGTTGGTGATGATTATAACAAAAGAAGAAGAAGAATCTGCGTGCGCGAAGAAGAAGAAGCAAAAGAAGAACCTATATGCGCAAATTTGAAAGAAGAAGGAGGAGGAGGAAGAGGAGGAGAAATACTATCCTTGTTGATTGAAAGTTGATCACCATTTATTCACCACATGAACATTGTTCAGTTCGGTGGCCTTTGTGATTTTGATTCACCAAATGAATGTTGTTCAGTTCGGTGGCCTCCTTTTACTTTGTTCAGAGTTTAAGATTATTGTGATAGCATGCAGCAATCATTTCCTAGTTGTCTCGACGTAATAACCTCATTCAACTGATTTGAAGTTGAATCATTCATTGTTTCTGTTCAGAAGTATAGATCAAAGAAGAAAACGAAGAAGAAGAGGAAGAACGACGGAGCTTATTACGTTGAATTCAATGCAAATCAATAATAAAGAATGCGAGTAGAGAAGAAAAACTTGAACAGAGGAGAACGACGAATTTTATTAGGTTGAAGAAGAAGAAGAAGAACGAAAATGCAAGAAGAGAACAAGGTTTACGTTGAGAAAGATTTATCACGCAGCAGAAGGTTTACGCTATATACGTTATATGAGGCACGTGTATAACAAACGCGTAAGAGGGTTGGGGAGGCGCGTCTGATTGAAGTTACTTGAATAATTTGGATAAAAAAATTATATGAATATAGAGTTTTTTCGTTAAAATATATTAAGATAATAAAAAAACATTCATGCTTCTTGTTAAAATTTAACAAGGCAACATAGCAATAAAAAACATACCATCTATCTTCTAGTATTGTTATCATTTATAACAGAATTATAACTTTTAATAAACATATTTTAACGAATATTAGTAAACATACTAGCTAGTAAACGTTTTTAAACTTATTTTTCAAAAATATTAATAATAACTTTTAATATTTTCATTCTACACATATTATTACCGTTATTAGTAATCGTTTTTTTTTAAAAAAAAATATTAACTACAACTTTTATATTCCACTCTTATTAATCACGTATTATTTCTATTATACCTAAATATATTACAAAATAAATTTAAGTACAAAATCTAAAATTTTAACTAATTATATCAATTTTATATTAATTCAAAATATTTTTTTAAAAATTTACTCTATATATTCTAACATTTAAAAATTAGAACATTGATTATTTTACTAACATCTTAACTAAACTAAATTTTTAAACTACACTAACAAATTCTAATACATTAACAATCTCTAAATAATATTAATTAATACAGTCAACATTAACACTAATTAAAATTAATATTAAATAAATTAATTTATATTTATAGGATGATCTAAAAATTAAATAGTGTGTTCTTTAGATTTAGTGAGATCACGAAATACTATTATTATTTTACTCTTCTAAATTTAAAATTTTATTCTACTCCAGAGAAGCTTTTCTTAAAACCATCCATGAAATTCTTCACCCTCTCTGTAAAATTTTTCTAGTAACTAAAGAAATGAAAATGACTTTACTACTTAGCCATCCAATTTCTAATTACTTTGTTGGGTGAACCTACAAAAAAAGAGACAAAACAATCTGTCCAATCAGTCATGCCTCCCTCCTTCCACTTGGCTAGCTGTATTGTGGATATTTGTCCTCTCCCATCAATTCGCCTCCCAAACTACCCACACACTCCTCCCGGACTACCCACACACTCCCTCTATTTTCTATTCAAGTTCTGAAAATGCCTCTAAAATTGGGTCTCTATGTCCAAAGTTGCACTCGAATTTTTTGGAAACAGTCGTAATTTACCCCCTTCATTTGGGTTTGATGACTGGAGCCGGCGATTTTGGTCCTTCTATTTTTATTTTCAGTAAAATCGAATTACATATTACATGGGTCATTTCCAGCAAATACACCAAAACTGACCCAATATTAAAAAAATCGTATAAAAGACGGGTAATCATATCTTTCTGGAATATATTTATGAGCCCAATACTAAAAATTGGGTTCAAAAGTAAAAGAAATTTTAAAAAATCGATTTAATGATTAAATATTTTTTTAGACTCCAAAAAATATATTATAAAAAAGACACTAACTTCTCATAACTCATTTTAATATCTAATAACTGAATTTTATGAGTTTAATTGTTATATTGTAATAATTATTTTACTATTAAAAAAACATATAAACCTAAAAATATCATATGATACCACAATAAAATATCAAACAACTCATGATAGCAACTTTTTCTCCTAGATCAACTTAATTTCAAAGACAATGCAACTCATAACCTCTAAAAAACATAAAGAGAAGAGCTCATGACATCAGAACCTCACAATATATGCACTATTCCAAATACGGGCACTAAAGTATAATTTTTAACTTAGTTTCTCTTGCGACTTATGCTAATTCGAGTGTCGGAATCTTTGTAAGAGGACTCCCACTATTGAGAATCACGAACTCGAAACATTAAAAACTCAGAATAGAAAAATGACAATAACATCGTATCTCCTACCTATTCTCTACAATTTTGTTCAGATAACTTCTAAATTTAAAAAGACAAAAATACTTCTAAACACACACATATATATATTTGTGTTTTTAAGATTTAAATATTTTTATTGATTGATATTTTAATACATATTTATAAAATTGTTTAAAATATTACAAATTGAAGCTCCACAATAACTAAATAATACAAAATCTTAAAATAAGATTTTGTTACTTATTTTAATTGTTTAAGATTTGATTTAGTAAAATTTTTATTTTTTATAATTTATTTATTAAATTTAATTTTTAAAAAGATAATTTTTTTTAGAAATTATGACATATATGTTTGATAAATTGAACTAAAAATAATTTTTAATAAATACGAAAAACAATAATTATATTTAATATAATAACGTTTAAATTTAATTACCATAATAGAGATAAATAAAAAAAATTATTGTTGATGAAATTTAGTATCAATAACTTAAATATTTATTAATATACAAAGTTATTTTAAATTCTTTAAAAGTATATCAAAATTTTAAAATTACAAGCACAATTATATGATTTTTTATTTACTAAATTGTTTGTATTTTTTACGAACACAAATATCTCTTTAAAATGTTTTATTAAATCGATCTAAATCTATAATTTTTTTTAATCTAATAGTTTACTTGAAGACTAAGAATAACGTAAGTTATTATATGAGCACCCTTGTTATAATACTTATAATAAATTAAAGAATTCTGTTACCTGTACATCTTTATAATTAACACCAATATAAAAATACGTAAAACTATTAGAATATTATTCGCTAAAAAACAAACTCATTTTTCTTATATAGAAACTCGACTCACTCTTTATATTTCTCTTCAAATATAACCAAAATCAAAATTTAAAATTAAAAATCGAAATTCCAACCAAACCTTTTATAAAAACTCAATAATTTTATAAATCAAATCCTAACCAACTCACAAATTAAACTTCTAAAAATATATTATTAAATTCATAATTTACACTGAATAGTAACAAATTCACTAGTTAAATCCTAAAAATCTTTTACAAATTTTTTTAATCAAACTACAACCAACCCTTCTATCAAAATAGAAAATTAAATGCTAACAAATTCACAAATCAAACTCCAAAATACCTACCATCAAACCCATACCTCTACTGGTTTGGATGGCCAACCAAGGCCCAAACCTTAGTAAGCTCGCGGATCCAAAAAGCAGGGAATCCGAGTCGGACAGGATGCAACCCAGCAGCATAAGCCAACTTTTCTCCACACACCAGCGACGCGAAGTCCTCCCATCAAGAAGCGTCCACGTCTGGCGTCCTTGCAGAACTCGCCGATTAGAGACACGTTGGGGGATGCACTGGTGCTTAAGGGTCCAGCCGAGAATCTGCTGAGGAAGAAAACTGCGTCGTCACTGGTTTTTGTGTATGGGTTCAGAAGAATGGCGTTTCTACAATAGCTCAGTCGAAATGGGTGCAAGGAGGTCCGATGGGAGCTGCGATGCCGATTGTGGCTTAGGAGAAAAGTCCATCATCAACGAAACAGAAGGAAATGGTGCATGGAGGTCCGAGGTGTTCCATTCCAGAGGATAAGTCTCCTACTGAGGTTGGTAGTTCAAGCTAATATCACCTTTTTTATATTCTCTTATCTCTTTTTATTATGGATAGTTTAAATATTTTAGTTTGGAATATTAGGGGTGCTTCTAATAAGTTAGTCCGGGTGAATTGTAAAAAACTTGTTAGAAAATTTAGACCTATTTTTTTAATTGTGATTGAGACTTATTCTCCCTTTCTACATTTGAAATTATTCTGGGAAAGACTTGGATACTATCTTATTGGTATACAAGAGGCAGTAAGGTATAAGGGTAGTATATGGTTCCTTTCTTTAACGCAAGGTACTTGCTACAAATTGTTGATGCTTGCGATCAGTGTGTCACGATCAAAGTTCAGCTTAAATATGTGGTTTGGAGGTGTAGTGGTATTTGTGGTAGTCCACAGCATAATACAAGATGTCTTCTTTGGAATTACCTGGTAGCTTAGTCATCGACTTTTCAAGGGCTTTGGATTGTCCTTGGTGATTTAATTTAATGAAGTTCTTTTCTCTCGTGAAGTTAAAGGTTGCCATTTTTCGAGTCGCCATGCTGATCAGTTTGCCAATTCTTTAGGGGATAGTGTTCTGTTTGACTTGAAGACTATTGGAAGACGTTTTTCTTGGTATAGGAGAGTGAAAAACAATAGTGATATGACGAAAAAGCTTGACCGGATTTGTATTAATAGTGGATGGTTATCTCTTTTTTCTGAGGCTTGTGTAGAAATTTTGAATAGACTATAGTCTGATCACTGTCTTATCTTGGTTCGTGTAAAGGGCGCCCAAAACTAAAAAAGGAATAGACTCTTTTATTTTATGGCGGCTTGGACTACTCATCATGGTTTGGCTTTAGAGGGGTGCAAGGCAAGCTTTCGGAGGTGCAGAAGAATTCTCTTGAGTTTAATTCTACAGTGTTTGGTAACATCTTTGTTAGAAAATATGAACTGGAGCGACAAATTAATTATCTTCAGAAGCGTTTGGAAGAGAGCGAAGGTTCTTTCATGCATCAAAAGGAGCAATAATTGATTGAGGATTATAATAACACTCTTGTGCAAAAAGAAATTCTTTGGTTTCAAAAATCCAGAAAATAGTGGGTGAAATTCGAGGACAACAATACCAGCTTCTTCCATGTTTAGACTCTTGTACGGTGGAAATAAAAAAGATTCGTGGTCTCTTTCTCAAGGATGGCGTATAGGAGACAGACCCAGAAGTTCTTAGCCGGGAAACTGAATCTTTCTAAAGAGCTTATTCTATCAGGTGGAGGATGTTGATTTGGGGTGTCTGGATGAAGTTCCACTTCCTTCTTTGAATGAGGAAGCCTGCTGTAATTTTATTGCACTTGTGACTAAGTTAAGACAATTGTTTATAGAATGAATTCCTTTAAGGCTCTACATCCGGATGGATTCCAAGCTTACTTCTTCAAGGAATATTGGGAGATTATTGGTTTTGATGTTTGGAATATGGTTAGGAAAGCTTTTTCTTGGGTTACTATTGATTCAAGGATGATAGAGACTCCTTTGGTTCTAATTTCCAAGGTGGATTTATCGATATCTATGAAGAAATTTAGACCTATCAGTCTCTGTAATGTGGCTGGTGCACGAATTGTGAATCACACTTTTCACAACGCGTACCACTAACCAGCAAGTGCACTGGGTCGTCCAAGTAATACCTCACGTGAGTAAGGGTCGAATCCCACGGAGATTGTTGGTTTGGGAGAGTTGCCCTCTTGTGCTCCTTCATTTCCAGCACAAAACAAAGTCAGTGGGAAAGGCGAATGGCCCAACTCTGACAATCATGTCCTAAATCACGCCTGATGGGTATTTATGGAACCATCAGCAAGTTGGAGACATACTCGGGTTGGTTTAACTTCTTCAGTTAAGCCAATCTTCCTGATAGTGGATGCAGGTATCAGCTTGATGCTGCCAAGATTGCATAAAGCTGTCTTGGTGTAATCACCTTCTAATATGCATGGTAATCAGAAACTCCCAGGGTCTTTAAGCTTTTTCAGGAAAGCCTTTTCAATGACTGCACTGCATTCTTCAGTGAGGACTCTTTCCTGTTTCTCTCCACTCCTTTTATGACTCAAGATCTCTTTCATGAACTTGGCAAAAGAAGGTATTTGCTCAAGTGCTTCTGCAAATGGAATCTTATTTCAAGAGTCCTTAGATATTCTGCAAAGCGAGCAAATTGCTTATACTGCTCCTCTTTCCGGAGTTTTTGAGGATAAGGTATCTTGGCTTTAAATTCTTCAACCTTAAGTGGTTAAGAAGCCCTTTTTTAGAGGGTTGTTGTCTCCAGCATTTGTGTGTGTTTGATCCCTAACTGGAAATTGAGTGCCAGAGTCAAAAGCTGGAGTGACGTTAGACGCCAACTCACTGTCTGTTCCCGGCGCCTGAACGCCAGAAATGTGACCCTTTTTTGGGCGTTCAACGCTGGATCCTGCCCGCAATTGGGGTTCAACGCCAGATTCTTGCCCATTTCTGGCGTTGAACGCCAATCCTGCCTTGTTTCTGGCGCTGATAGCGCCAGTTTTGGCATGGTCTGGGGCGTTCAGCGCCAGCCTTCCACCATATTTTCTGGCGTTTTAGCACCAGAATTATTTTTTCCCTGGGCTCTTACTGTCCTCAGGTGAATCTTTGGTGGGTCGCTCATTGTCCTTGAATTTTTTGGAATGCCTAATTGAGGTGGGTAATTTAATTTTTTTCCCCACTTCTTAATTGAACTGCTTGGCAATCCTCTGTTATTTGGCCTGATAGCTGCTGCTTTGTTTGCTTAAATGTTCGTCCATATGATATATTAGCTATCCTTGTCTCCTGTAGCCTGTCTTTGAATTCAGCTAGCTGCTTTGTTAGAAAATCCAATTGTTGATTAAATTCAGCAGCTTTTGTTTTACAGTACTAAATTCAGCAGTTACTGTTTTAACCTCTTCATTTCAAGGAGGTGGAAGGGTGCTGCTTAGATACAGATCTGTTTTTGGCACAACTGTATCAATGAGCTCTTGAGCCCTTCAAATTGTCTTTCTCATATGGATAAGATCCACGGCTATAGTAATCTAAGACATCTGAAGCTCCTTCAGCAAGCCCATAGCTAGAAGATGTTTAACTGAACCCACTCTGGAAACATTTCAGAGCGGGATTTTCGTAGCATCTCTCTGTATCTCTCCCAGGCATCATAAAAAGATTCATTATCTCCTTGTTTAAAGCCTTGGATGTCCAGCTTAGCTGTGTCATCCCTTTTTGGAGGAAAATAACTGTATTCAGGAAATTTTCTCATGTCAGTATTTCCATGTTCTTCTATGCTTGGCCTTAGGGTTGGTTATTTAACACCACCTCTAGCTTGACTTTTACAGCAAAATGGAAACAGTATAGATCTGTAGACATCCTGAATCTATCTTCATTTATCTAGTGACTGTGTCAGCAATTTGTAAAAACTGTGCCAGAAACTCTGTAGGTTCTTAACTGTGGAAGACCGGAATACTGGCAACTTCTGCGCACCATTGATAATGAGCTGAGGATTCAACTTCAAACTACTACTCCAATGGAGTGTATGCAGATACTACTCCCATATGAAGCAGTGAGAGGGTTAGGAATATGACCCCAAAGTCCTCCGGGACTGTCCATCTCCACTTATGTCCATGAGGATTATGGAAATAACTTGGACTGATTTATACTTTTATTATTTATTTTTATAAGAAGTAAATACTTAAATAAAATAAAATTAACTAAAAAGAATTTGAATTTTGAAATAATTTTTTTTTCGTAAAAGAAAATAAAATCTAAATTTTTAAAAAAAAAATGAAATTTTTGAAAAAGAAATTTTTAGATATTTTCGAAAATTAAGAGAGAGAGAGTTAGTTAGGTAGTTTTGAAAAAGTTAAGAAACAAACCAAAAAAGTTAAGTGGTTAGTTGAAACAAATTTGAAAAGATAAAAAAAAATAAAGAGTAGAAGAGATATTTGAAAAGATTATTTTTGAATTTAGTGAGGAGAGAGAGAAAAACAATAAGATAGTACAAAGATTTAAAATTTTTAGACTAAAAAAAAATTGTTTTTTTGAAAATTTTGGAGGGAAACACCCAAGGAACCCAAAAACTTAAAAAATTTTAAGATCAAGACACAAGGAAACTTAAGAAACTTTGAAGACTCACAAGAACACAAGAACATTGAAGAAAGAACAATCCAAAACTTAAAACTTTTGAAAACCAAACCAAAATTTTGAAACCAAAGGGAAATCAACAAGAAAACACCAAACTTTAAGTTTTGGCAGCAAGATTTAATAGAAAAAATATTATTATGAAAAAAAGTTGTTTTGAAAAGGAATATAAAAGACTCTAACCCCAATTAACCGAAGAACACAGACTTAACGCTGTAGCCAAATGAGTTATGAAAATTTTTCGCAAAATTTTAAGAAAAGATTATTTTTGAAACACCAAACTTAAAGTTTGGCACAGGATTTTTAACAAGAAAAAAAAAAAAAAAAAAAAAAATTTTTATTTTTGAAAAAAAGTTTATAAAAAATTATGATAGCCAATTACCATGAACATAAACACCACGATTCTAACTAACTGAGTTAATGATTTTAAAGTGTTTTTAACAAGGGATAAATAATAAAAGACTCTAAAACCAACAAGAAAAGATTTTTTTCCTAATCTACAGCAACAAAATAATCCATCAGTTGTTCAAATAACACGAACCAATCCCCGGCAACGGCGCAAAAAACTTGGGGTGCACGAATTGTGAATCACACTTTTCACAACGCGTACCACTAACCAGCAAGTGCACTGGGTCGTCCAAGTAATACCTCACGTGAGTAAGGGTCGAATCCAACGGAGATTGTTGGTTTGAAGCAATCTATGGTTATCTTGTAAATCTTAGTCAGGAAGTCAATTATGTTTATCAGTTGAATTGTGAATAACCAAGAGAGCATAAATTAAAGGTTACTTGTTGTGCAGTAATGAGAGAATATGTTGGAGTTTTGGAGATGCTTTGTCTTCTGAATCTCTGCTTTCCTCTGTCTTCTTGTTCACGCACGCACGTCCTTCTATGGCAGCTGTGTGTTGGTGGATCACCGTTGTCAATGGCTACCTTCCATCCTCTCGTGAAAACTACGCTCACGCGCTCTGTCACAGCACGGCTAATCAACCGGTTGGTTCTCGATCCGGTTGGAATAGGATTTACTATCCTTTTGCGTCTGTCACTAACGCCCAGCCTTCAGGAGTTTGAAGCTCGTCACAGTCATTCAATCCTTGAATCCTACTCGGAATACACCAGACAAGGTTTAGACTTTCCGGATTCTCATGAATGCCGCCCACAATTCTAGCTTATACCACGAAGATTCTGATTAAGGAATCTAAGAGATACTCATTCAATCGTATATAGAACGGAGGTGGTTGTCAGGCACACGTTCATGATTTGAGGAGGGTGATGATGTCACAGACATACCTCCATCACAGTTAAGCGGATGAACATCTTAGAATGAAAAAGCGTGTTTGAATGGAAAACAGAAATACTTGCATTAATTCATCGAGACACAGCAGAGCTCCTCACCCCCAACAAGGGGTTTAGAGACCATGCCGTCAGAGAATACAAAGTTTAGATCTGAAAATGTCATGGATACAAAATAAGTCTCTAAAAGTTGTTTAAATACTAAACTAGTAGCCTAGGTTTACAAAATATTGGATAAACTATGATGGATGATGCAGAGATCACTTCGGGGCCCACTTGGTGTGTGCTGGGGCCCACTTGGTGTGTGCTGGGGCTGAGATTTAAGCAATCCACTGCAGAGGCCATTGTGGAGTTGAACGCCAGTTTTTGACCCAGTTTGGGCGTCAACTCCACTTTTGATCCTTTTCTGGCGCTGGACCCAAATTGGGCAGAGGACTGGCGTTGAACGCCAGTTTACGTCGTCTATCCTTGTGCAAAGTATGGACTATTATATATTCTGGAAAGCCCTGGATGTCTACTTTCCAACGCAATTGGAAGCACGCCATTTCGAGTTCTGTAGCTCCAAGAAATCCCATTTTGAGTGCAGGGAGGTCAGAATCCAACAGCATCAGCAGTCCTTTTTTCAGCCTGAATCAGATTTTTGCTCAACTCCTTCAATTTCAGCCAGAAAAATACCTGAAATTACAGAAAACACACAACTCATAGTAAA
>QBTX01001603.1:0-26703 GCA_003063285.2 Arachis monticola
GGCAGCGATAGAGGCAGGCTTCTTCCTCTCCTATCTGCGACCAAGCTCGACGACGGAGAACATTAGTAGCGACTGGTGCGCGTAAATGTGATCATCAATAATGGTGCCAAAGAATTAGCTCTCAACGTGAATCGACACTTTGTCACAAGCTCATACAACTAACAGCAAGCTGCACGTGGTGGGCGTTCCATAGGTATTACCTTAGAAGTGAGTAGAGGTGGTCGTCACCACGGAGATTGTTTGGTATGAGAAAGGCAAGCTATGGTTCTTGTAAATAGCTTCAGTTAGGCGATGCAAATGGTTGTATATGGTTTTACATAATATAAAGATAAATAAAGCAATAAATAAAGAGATGTGTTAAGATACTTTGTAATTCAATGGTGAAAATTTTAGATAAGTGCAGTAAAGGACGCTTGGTTCTTGTTGAATTCTACTTTTCTACTATTCATTTCATCCAATTTTTCATACTCCTTTCCATGGGCAAGCTGTATGTAGGGATCAACCGTTGTCAATGGCTACTTCCATCCTCTCAGTGAAAATGGTCCAAATGCTCTGTCAAGCACGGCTAATCATCTGTCGGTTCTTGATCATGTCGGAATAAGATCCATTGATTCTTTTGCGTTTGTCACTACGCCCACAATCGGCGAGTTTGAAGCTCGTTACAGTCATTCAATCCATGAATCCTACTCAGAAATACCACAGACAAGGTTATAGACTTTTTCGGATTCTCAAGAATGGTCGCCAAAGGGTTCTAGCTTATACACGAAGTTTCTGATTAAGGAATCCAAGAAATACACTCCGGTCTAAGGTAGAAGGAAGTGTTTGTCAAGGCACGCGTTCATAAGGATGAATGATGATGAGTGTCACAGATCATCACAATCTATCAGATTGAAGTGCATCGAATATTCTTAAAATAAGAATAAGCATTGAGATTTGAATAGAGAACATAGTAATTGCATTAATCTCTGAGGTACAGCAGAGCTCCACACCTTAATCATGGTGTGTAGAAATATCCACCGTTGAAAATACATAAGTGATCAAGGTTCATGGCATGGCCGAATGCCAGCCCCCAAAGTCTACGAACTGAAACATCTCAAAGATAGATACCCAAGATGTCTAATACAATAGTAAAATGTCCTTATTTATACTAAACTAGTACTAGGGTTTACAAAATAAGTCTAAATGCAAAAATCCACTTCTGGGGCCCACTTTGGTGTGGCTTGTGTGAGCTTTGAGCTTTTACACATGTAGAGGCTTCTTTTGGAGTTAAAACACCAAGTGTAAGTGTTTTTTGGCGGTTTAACTCTGGTTTGTGACGTGTTTCTGGCGTTTTACTTCAGAATACAGCATGGAACTGGTTTGCGTCGTCTACGCTCGAACAAAGTATGGACCATTATATATTTCTGGAATCCTGGATGTCTATTTCCAACCAGTTAAGAGCGTGCCATTTGGAGTTCGTAGCTCCAGAAAATCAATTTCGAGTCACAGGAGGTCAAAATCCAACAGCATTAGTAGTCCTTTTTCAGCCTGAATCAGATTTTTGCTCAGTCCCTCAATTTACAGCAGAAAATATAAAATCACATAAAAAATACACAATCATGAGTAAAGCCCAGAAATGTGATTTTGCATAAAAAATAATAAAAAATCCTTAAAAGTAAGCTAGATCCTACTAGAAACTACCTAAAACAATGCCAAAAAGCGTATAAATTATCCGCTCATCACAAACCAAACTTAAATGTTTGCTTGTCCCAAGCAACTGAAAATCATTAGGATAAAAAGAAAGAGAATATACTATAAATTCTCAAAAACATCAATGAATATTAGTCTAACTAGAATGAGCGGGACTGTAGCTTTTTGCTTCTGAACAGTTTTGCATCTCACTTTATCCTTTTGAAGTTTAGAATGATTGGCATCTATAGGAACTCAGAATTCAGATAGTGTTATTAATTCTCCTAGTTAAGTATGTTGATTCTTTGAACACAACTACTTTTATGTCTTGGCCGTGGCCTAAGCACTTTGTTTTCCAGTATTACACCGATACATAAATGCCACAGACACGACTGGGTGAACCTTTTCGATTGTGACTCAGCTTTGACTAAAGTCCCCAGTTAGAAGGTGTCCAGAGCTCTTAAAGCAAACTCTTTTGCTTTTGGATACGACTTTAACCATTCCGTCTCAAGCTTTTCACTTGACTTCATGCCACAAGCACATGGTTAGGGACAGCTTGATTTTCCGCTTCGGCCTTGATTTATTTCTTAGCCCTCCTATCTATGATGCTCAAAGCCTTGGATCCTTTTTTTTTACCATTGCTTTTGGTTTTAGGGCTATTTGGCTTTTTCTGCTTGCTCTTTCCTTAAACCATTATATATTACAGGAAAGCCCTGGATGTCTACTTTCAGACGCAGTTGAGAGACCATTTGAGGGTTGTAGCTCCAGAAAATTTTGAGTCAGGGAGGTTAAGAATACAACAGCATAGCAATCATACAAATGAACAGCTACTCATTCAAATATTATTGAAAAAAAAAAAAAAAAAATACCTGAAATCACAGAAAATACACAAACTCAATAAAAGTCCAGAAATATAATTTTGCATAAAAACTATGAAAACATCCCTAAAAGTAGCTAGATCCTACTAGAAACTACCTAAAACAATGCAAAAAGCGTATAAATTATTGGCTCATCAGAGACGGCGACGAGATAGAACGGTAGCAGTCCTTCTTCCATGTTTCCTCTCTCGTGCTCATTCTCTCTCTTGATGCTTCTCTCTCGGTTCTGGCCTTTGATGGCGACGCGGCATGGTGGTGGTTCGAAAGACGGTGGCGGTGCGACAGACGGTGGCGACTGTGCAGCAGGGCTCAACAAACAGTGACGGTGGTCCCCTTTCCTCCGGCGACACTCTTCTTTCCTCTTCTCCCTTTCTTTTTTTTTTTTTTTTTTTTTTTTTTTTCTTTTTTCCTTCTTTCCTTTTATTGTGTTTTACGTGGTGAGTGAGGTTAGGGAAGGGGGTGCGGCTGTGTGTGTGTGTTTGTGTTCAATAGAAGAAAAAGGAAAGGTTAATGCGGCTAGGAAAAGGGAAAAAATATAGGGTTAGGTTTTATTTGTGTTTAAAATTTAGGATTTGTAAGTAAAAATATTTAAAAATAATAAGGTTGAGTAATAAATTCAAATTAAAATTAATATCAAATAATTATCTTTGAAATACCATTTATTATCAACTTTTTTTTTTTTATTTTCAATAAGTACTCAATTCATTAATATAGATAATATGATTTTAATTTATTTATTTATAAAAAAATTTAAGTATTATGTTCCAAAATCTCAATTATTTAAATCGAATCATATAAAATTCTTAGTATTTTAGATTACTAAATTTTATAATTTAAATATGGAAAATGTGCAAGATTGTAAAATTAAAAATAAAAATTCTAATTAATTATCAAAACTTATTTAATTGTTTAAAAAAATAATTTGTAAAATTAAGTCTTATAAATAAATAAATTAGATTGACTTATAAGAAGAATTTTTCAAAATTATGGGTCTTACAATGTCCTTATGGAAGAGGGATATCAACACTCTTGCTCAAATGTGTCTCGACTAGCAGAATCGAAGAAGTCTTGAAAGAGATACACAATGCCATATGTGGGAACTATCTCAAGGCTCAGTCACTAGCCAAAAAAGTAATCTGAGCCAGGTTTTTGGGCGACCTTACGCAAAGGATGCGACTGACTTTGTTTAGGAAATGCCCACCTTGTTCAGATTCATGCTCACTTCCATGTTGCAACCCCTGAGGAACTTATCTGTATAACTTTTCCCATGCCTTTTGCAAAATGGGGGATGGACCTACTTGGGCCTTTCCCCAAACACCTGAACAAAGTACCTCATCGTGGCGGTAGATTACTTCACTAAATGATTGAAGTAACACTACTACTATCACGGCGAAAAGAGTCAGAAATTTCTGTATAGGAATATTATTTCTCGATTTTGGGTCTCGCATTCCATCACCACAGATAATGGTACACAGTTTACTGACTCAACTTTCAAAATTAATGGCCAGTATGAAGATCAAACATCAATTCACGTCGGTGGAGCATCCCCAAGCAATGGACAACCGACACAGCAATAAAGTCATATTAGCCAGATTAAAGAAAAGGTTACAAGACACAAAGGGAGCTGATGGTGTGGAAAACAATCCAACACAAAACTCACCGGCAAGTTGACCGGATCGCATCAAGTAATTAAAACTTACGGAGTGATGGTCGATCCCACAGGGATTGAAGGATTGAGCAATTTTAGTTCGGTGTGTTGATTTAGTAAGCGAATCAAGTATTGGTTGAGTGATTTTGTATCCAACAGTAAGTAATAGCAGAAAATGAAAGGGAGAGGGGTGAATTGCAGAAATAAAGAGAACTGAAAGTTAAAAGAGCTGAATCGTAAAGAACATGAAATTAAATGACTGAAACTTAAAGTGCAAGAAATATAAATGCAGTAAAAAAGTGCAAGAAATATAAATTGCTTGAATGGAAAAGGGATTTGAGGACTGGGATTTCAGAATTCAAGCAAGGAAATTAAATTTCAACAATTATCAAAGCAAGGAATGATTGAATTCTGTTAGATCTCAAACAGAAGGAAAATTAAAATTCAGCAGGGGTTCACAGAAGAACCAAAAGGAAAATGGATCTCAGGACTCCAGAGAATAGATAGCAAAGTCTAGATCTCAATTGCCTCCCAGATCCAAATTCACAAAACAATTAACAAGAAAAAGAGGAAGCAAAAGGAATTGGGATTCAATTCAATTATGCAGCCAGAAAATCAAAGAGCATTTAAATTGAGATTGAGACAGAAATTCCTCAATTTCTTCACACCCAAGACTCAAACAGAAAAGTAAAAATGCTAGCAAGGAGCAAGGAAGAAGAGAGATCAATTCTCCTTCCTAATTCTCTCAAATCTCAGTTCAAATCTTCAATAAAAAAAAATTTCAAAATGTCAAAATTCAAAAATCCAAAGAAGTCCTCTTTACATCAAACTATCTCCTATATTACAATTTTATCTTGGATTTTGGAATTTGGATGGGCTTTTTATTTGGTGAAGAAATGAATTAAATTGATTTTTAATCCAATTTTCAGCCCATGAGAAAGTTGCTTCCAGGAGGCTGCCCTGCCCTTTGTGGAGGGCAGAGCAGGAAATGTGCATGCGTCTCATTGCGTGCGCTTGGTGCGTTGATGCGTCAGGATGCTGCCCGTGCGTGCGTCCTGCTGGCCGAGTGCTCAAGTTCTGGCCGTGCCAAAATGCTGCGCCATGCACCAAAAAAGCTGCCCTGCCCTTGCGGATGGCAGGGGCATGTTTCCAAAAGTGAGGTTCCAAGTTCGAAACTTGGTGGAGGCACACGCTGCTCCTTTTCCCTGGTTTTCTTGGCACCAAATAATGCCTAGTTCCTTGCTTCTCATGGGCCGTGTTCGATTCTGGAGATTTGAAGCAAGCCCAATTTTTGCAATGTTTCCTTGGTATTTTGGAGGCGCTACTTCTTTTCCTCCTTTTCTTGGGTTCGAAACCCATAGGAAACACTGAGCATATTTCCTTTGAATTATTTTCATGAAGCCGATATTGCTCTTGAGGAGCGCAGGGCAGAGTTTTTGCTTCCTTGGTCCTTGGCATAGAATTGTGCTCCGCGCTTATTGTGGGCAGGTGCAGTTATGCTTTTAAGGCTTGGTTCATTATGCTGCTCTCCTGGAGGGCAATGTGCTCTTGTGGAGGCAGTTGTTGCTCTTCCTTCTATGGTTGCACCACACTTCATCTCTTGGCCACACTTCCTAAGCCATGTTTTTCTTCTTTCTTCCTTTCTTTACCTACAAGAAACCAAAAAAACAACAAAAAAAAAAAAAAAAAAAAAAAAAAATTATTATTCATTAAAAATCAATAAATTTAAGCCAAACTATGATTTAGCATCATTTAATGGTGGTTGTTTGATTTAAAGAAGTCATGCATTTTCATTCCAAAATACATAAATGCAAGAATGCATAAAGACTAGTGAAACAAATGAAATTAGCTTGAAAAATGGGTATATGATGACTTGTCATCACAACACCAAACTTAAATCTTGCTTGTCCCCAAGCAAGCATCAAAACTAAGAGAAAATGAAGTGAAAAAAGAAAAACATACATATCCTTATTAGGCATATAGCAGAACTTGATTCATGAGTTTTTATGCAGACAATGATAACTCAGTTATTGTTTGCTGTTACATAAAATACACTCTTCCTCAAAGGCTTACTTAACTTGCTGTTATAAGATTTACTCTTTACTTGCTCTCTTGCTAACTTTTCTTTTCTCAATTTTGTTAAACAAGCTTATTATTCTTTGAAGGCTTGTGCAAATGTTAGTAGTAGCCTTTGGCTTTATTTTTACTCAACATCTTTCCACCAAAGACACATGGCTCATATTTCCTCCTAGGATCATTGATGCCCAGCATCTCTTTGGATAACTAAGTGTTTGTATCTAGGTTGCTCTTATTGTGGACTTTCAATTGGCCATCCCAAATCAGTTAATCTAAGTGACCGGATTTTGAAATACCCCTCATAATTTACTTGTCTAAGCATATCCTAGTACAAGAACACCACAGGCATGTATCCTAGGGTCCAAGCTATTGTGATTCTATTCTTTGTTTTCTTGCCACATTGGCTTTTCTTTTCCTTTTTTTTCTTTTTTATTTTGTTCTCAAGGGATCTTTCTTTACTGATAGAGAACCTTTATGACAGCAAGCTTGCTCACACTTCAATGAAAATGACATTATGCAGCAATTATTTCATGAGTTATGCCATTTAATCCAAAACATATACCGACCATTAACTTCCATTCTAACTTATGCAACATTGGATATTTACTTTCTTAAAACAATCTTTTAAAAAAAAAAAGGGAAAACAAAAACAAAATTAAAGCGCAGTAGAAGACAAGCACTTTATAATCATTCTTTAACAAACAATTCCTTAATATGCAGAAACTAAAATTCCAATTCAAAACACTTCACAACAAGCAAGGATTAATTTAGATTAACAACCTTTAAGTTGCACCCTTGATTCTTCCTTCTGTGTGTTCTCTTGAGTTAAGATGCATAATATCTTCAATTGTTGACTCATGTCCTGCATATTCTCAAAAGTTGCTTGCTCTGCAAGCCCTTAAGTGCATGGTTAGTATGCATAAATTGAGTGTGGCTCTTGGATTATTTTTGTATGGAACACCAAACTTAATTGCTTGCCACTGCCTCTGATGCAACAAGTTAACCATATGTGAAACCTGTGTGTCTTGCTAAAGGTTATGGAATTAAGCTAGAAACAGTTAAATAGTTGGATAATTTGTTTGATTGCTTGGAGTAGCATTATGCAAGAGGTGAGAATGTGTTTTAAATGAGATTTTTGGTGGAACACCAAAACTTAGAATCACTTCATTCTCCCTTTAAATGTTTTTGGTGTGCACACCAAACTTAGCTCCTTGCAATACAGACAATTATTCAACCTTTTTATGAAAACTATAAAAAGAAACTACATCAGGTTGGGTTGCCTCCCAACAAGCGCTCTTTAATGTCACTAGCTTGACATTCCTTATTCTTGCTCAACTTCCAAAGTGTTTTAGGATCAAAAGTGTGGATTCATTGCTCTTTCCTCCTGTCACAAAAGCAGAAACACAAATAGAGCCAGAAACTAAAACAGAGCTACTCTGTAACTTGAGTCCAGTTAGAGTTAGTAGAGCAAAAATATTGAAAAATATTAGTTAAAAATAAAGAAAAGTGCTTGATCTAGACCACCGCTTCACTTAATCATTGTCAATCTATTTCATCCCCGCAACGGCGCCAAAAACTGATGTGTGGAAAACGATCCAACACAAAACTCACGCAAAGTGTACCGGGTCGCATCAAGTAATAAAAACGCACGGAAGTGAGGTCGATCCCACAGGGATTGAAGATTGAGCAATTTTAAGTTCGGTGGTTGATTTAGTCAAGCGAATCAAGTATTGGTTAAGTGATTTTGATCCAACAGTAAGTAATAGTAGAAAAAATGTAAAGGGAGAGGGGTGAATTGCAAAAATAAAGAGAATTGAAAGTAAAAGAGCTGATCTTAAAGAACAAGAAATAAATGACTGAAACTTAAAGTGCAAGAAATATAAATTGCAAGTACTTAAAGTGCAAGAAATATAAATTGCTTGAATGGAAAGGGATTTGAGGATTGGGATTTCAGAATTCAAAGCAAGGGAAATTAATTGCAACAATTATCAAAGCAAGAGATGATTTGAATTCTGTTAGATCTCAAACAGAAAGGAGAATTAAATTGCAGCAGGGGTCACAGAAGAACCAAAAGGAAATGATCTCAGGAATCCAGAGACTAGATAGCAAAGTCTAGATCTCAATTTCTTCCCAGATCCAATCACAAAGCAATTAACAAAAGATAAAAAGAGGAAGCAGTAAAGGAATTGGGATTCAATTCAATTATGCAGCAGAGAAATCCAAAGAGATCTTAAATGGAGATTGAGACAAAATCCTCAATTCTTCACACCAAAGACGTCAAACAAGAAAAGTAAAATGCTCAAGCAAGAAAAGAAGAAGAGAGATCAATTCTCTTTCCTAATTCTCAATCTCAGTTCAAAGCTCTCAGAGAAGATGAAGTTTCAAAATGTCAAAATTCAAAAATCCAAAGAAGGTCTCTCTTTACATCAAACTATCTCCTATTTATACAGTTTCTATTCTGGATTTTGGAATTTAGATGGGCTTTTTTTTTGGTGAAGAAATGATTAAATTGGATTTTTAATCAATTTTCAGCCCATGAGAAAGTAGCTCCAGGAGGCCTGCCCTGCCCTTGTGGAGGGCAGAGCAGGAAATGGTGCATGCGGCCTCATTGCGTGCGCTTGGTGCGTCTGATGCGTCAGGATGCTGCCCGTGCGTGTGTGCTACTTGCGAGTGCTCAAGTTCTGGCCGTGCCAAAATGCTGCGCCATGCACCAAGAATGCTGCCCTGCCCTTGCGGATGGCAGGGAATGTTGCCAAAAAGTGTGAGGTTCCAAGTTCGAAACTTGGTGGAGCACACGCTGCTCCTTTTTCCTTGGTTTCTCTTGCACCAAAGTAATGCCTAGTTCCTTGCTTCCCCATGGTCTCCGTGTCATTCTGGGAATTGAAAGCAAAATGAATTTTGTTTTCCTTGTATTTGAGCGCTCTCTTTTCCTCCTTTTCTTGGGTTCGAAACCCATAGGAAACACTAGAAGCAATTTCCTTTGAATTATTTTGATGAAGGCCGATATTGCTCTTGAGGAGGCAGGGCAGAGTTTTGCTTCCTTTGGTCCTTGGCATAGAATTGTTCTCCGCCCTTGATTGTGGGCAGGCAGTGATGCTTTTAAGGCTTGGTTCATTATGCTGCTTTCTTGGAGGGCAATGTGCTCTTTTGGAGGGCAGGGTTTGCTTCTCCTTCTATGTTGCACCACACTTCTCATCTCTTGGCCACACTTCCTAAGCCGTTTTTTCTTTTTTCTTCCTTTCTTTTATCCTACAAAACCAAAACAACCAATCAAAGTAATCTCTTAACTCATAAGTTTATTATTCATTAAAAATCAATAAATTTAGCTCAAACCTCATGAATTAGCATCAATTTAATGGTGGTTGTTTATTAAAGAAGTCATGCATTTTCATTCCAAATTACTTAACTTACATTAAAAGAAAGTGCATAAAGACTAGTGAAATAAGTGAAATTAGCTTGAAAAATGGGTATATGATGACTTGTCATCAGGAGCGCTGGGTAGAAGAGCTTCCACAAGTCCGTGGGCTATCGAACAACTTTCACTCGACAACTGGGGAACTCCATTCGACTTACATACGGGATAGAAGCCATAATTCTCATTGAGGTCAATGAACAGATCCCAAAGATAAGATTCTATGACGAGGTAGGAAACATCCAAGCCCAGAAAGAGGAACTCGATCTCCCCTAAGAAGCGAGAACAAGCTCGGATAAGAGGAAGCGCCTAAAACAAAGGATGTCGGAAAGATATAATAAAAGGTCATTTGAAGAATATTCACCACAAGCGACTTAGTCCTGATATGAAATACATTGGGATAACCAAGCCGGGAACGGAAGCTGCTGCCAATTGGAAAAGACCCTTCAAGATACCTGAAGTCTTAGGAAAAGCTACTACAAAGTGCCCGACCTACAATGACTGAGCTTCCTAGGTCATGAACACATGCACATGAAGAGATATTATAGCTAGAAGCAATCGCTCGTTATGTACTGTTTTCCGTTTGATAGGCAAATTCTAATTTACACTTTTTATAATTCGAACAATTCTTAGTAATAGGCTCCAAAAACTTTGTGCACATTACTATGGTACTCACATTATTCACAATTTTGCACAACTAACAACAAGGCACTGGGTCGTCCACGAATAATACCTTACGTGAGTAAGGGTCGATCCCACAGAAGATTGTTGGTAGGAGCAAGCTATGTCATCTTGTAAATTCAAGTAGGGGATTCAATGGTTATAATAGTTTTCGAAAATAATAATAAATAAAGCATAAAATAAGAGATGAGATACTTATGTAATTCAATGTGGGAATTTCCGATAAGTGCATAGAGATGCTTATTCCTGTTGAATCTCTCTTCCTACTTCTTCCTTCAATCATTCATACTCCTTTCCATGGCAAGCTGTATGTAGGCGTCACCGTTGTCAATGGGTACTTCCTATCTCTCAGTGAAAATTGGTCCAAATGCTCTTCAAAGCACAGTAATATTTTGGTTCTCAATCGATGGAATAGAATCCTTGATCTTTTGCTGTTGTCACACGCCCAACAATCGCGAGTTTAAAGTCGTCACAATCAATCCAGATCCTACTCGAAATACCACAGACAAGTTTAGACTTTCTGGATTCTCAAGAATGGCTGCCAAGGGTTCTAGCTTATACCACGAAGATTTGGTTAAGGAATCCAAGAATATTCACTCTAGCTTTCGCTGTAGAACGGAAGTGGTTAGCAGGCATGCATAGGGATGATGATGATGTGTCACATCATCACATCCATCAGGTTGAAATGCAAGTAATCCTAGAATAAGAATAAGCATGAATTGAATAGAAATCGTAGTACTTTGCATTAATCTCGATACAGCAGAGCTCCACACCTTAATCTATGGTGTGTAGAAACTCCACCGTTGAAAATACTAAGTGATGGTGTCTAGGAGCGAATAGCACCCCCAATATTGATATGATTCGATTAGGAGGAGGACCTCGTCAAAAAGAATGACACTAGACATAGTAAAAGTTCTATTTATACTAAACTAGCACTAGGGTTTACAAAAATAAGTCTAAGTGCAGAAATCCACTTCCGGGGCCACTTTGGTGTGTGCTTGGACTGAGCTTGAGCTTTACACATGCAGAGGCTTCTCTTGGGGTAAACGGCAAGTTTTAACGTGTTTTTGCGTTTAACTCTGGTTTGGAGTGTTCTTGCGTTTTACTCCAGAATGCAGCATGGAACTGGCGTTGAATGCAAGTTTCCGTCATCTAAACTCGAAATAAGTATGGACTATTATATTTTCTGGAAAGCTCTGGATGTTACTTTCCACGACGTTAAGATCGCGCAATTTGGAGTTCATATAGCTCCATAAATTAATTTCGGTGCAGGGAGGTCAGAATCCAACAGCATCAGCAGTCCTTTTTCAGCCCTGAATAAGATTTTTGCTCAAGTCCCTCAATTTCAGTCAGAAAATACCTGAAACCATAGAAAAACAAACAAACTCATAGTAAAGTGCCATAAATGTGAATTTTGCATAAAAACTAATAAAATATCCCTAAAAGTAGCTAGATCTCTACTAGAAACTACCTAAAAACATGTAAAAGCGTATAAATTATCCGCTCATCACAACACCAAACTTAAATTGTGCTTGTCCCAAGCAACTGAAAATCATAATGGAAAAAAAGAGAGAATATACTATAATCTCAAAATATCAATGAATATTCGTTCTAATTAGATGGACGGACTTGTAGCTTTTGCTTCTGACAGTTTTGGCATCTCACTTTATCCTTTAAGTTTAAATGATTGGCATCTATAGGAACTCAGAATTCAGATAGTGTTATTAATTCTCCTTGTTAAGTATGTGATCTTGCGAAACACGTCTACTTTTATGAGTCTTGGTCCTGGCCCTAAGCACTTTGTTTTCCAAAATTCCACCGGACATAAATGCCACTAACACATGACTGGGTGAATCTTTTCAGATTGTGACTCAGCTTTGCTTAAGTCCCCAGTTAGAGGTGTCCAGAGCTCTTAGCACACTCTTTTTTGGATCACTACTTTAACCACTTAGTCTCAAGCTTTTCACTTGGACTGCATGCCACAAGCACACATGGTTAGGGACAGCTTGATTTATTAGCCGCTTAGGCCTGATTTACTTCCCTTGGAGCCCTCCATCCATTGATGCTCCAAAGCCTTGGAATCCTTTATTACCCTTGCCTTTTGGTTTTAAGGCTATTGACTTTTTCTGTTGCTTTTTCTTTTATCTTTTATTTTTTTTCGCCACTTTTTTTTCGCTAAGCTTTTTTCTTCACTGCTTTTTCGTGCTTCAAGAATCAATTTTATGATTTTTTTCAGGTATCAATAACATTTCTCTTGTTCATCATTCTTCAAGAGGCCAACATTTTATATCATGCTACAAGTCCCGCTCATCTAATTAGAACGAATATTCATTGATATTTTGAGATTTATAGTATATTCTCTTCTTTTTATCCTATTTGATTTTCAGTTGCTTGGGACAAGCAACAATTTAAGTTTGGTGTTGTGATGAGCGGATAATTTATACGCTTTTTGGCATGTTTTTAGGTAGTTTCTAGTAGGATCTAGCTACTTTTAGGGATATTTTTATTAGTTTTTATGCAAAATTCACATTTATGGACTTTACTATGAGTTTGTTTGTTTTTCTATGGTTTCAGGTATTTTCTGACTGAAATTGAGGGACTTGAGCAAAAATCTTATTCAGGCTGAAAAAGGACTGCTGATGCTGTTGGATTCTGACCTCCCTGCACTCGAAATTAATTTTATGGAGCTATAGAACTCCAAATTGCGCGATCTTAACGTCGTTGGAAAGTAGACATCCAGAGCTTTCCAGAAATATATAATAGTCCATACTTTATTCGAGTTTAGATGACGGAAACTTGCATTCAACGCCAGTTCCATGCTGCATTCTGGAGTAAAACGCAAGAAACACGTCACAAACCAGAGTTAAACGCCAAAAACACGTTACAACTTGGCGTTTAACCCCAAGAGAAGCCTCTGCATGTGTAAAGCTCAAGCTCAGTCCAAGCACACACCAAAGTGGGCCCCGGAAGTGGATTTTTGCACTTAGACTTATTTTTGTAAACCCTAGTAGCTAGTTTAGTATAAATAGAACTTTTTACTATTGTACTAGTGTCATTCTTTTGACGAGGTCCTTCTCCCTAAGTTCGAATTTCATATCATATTTTGGGGGCTGGCTATTCGGCCTGCCTAGACCACCATCACTTATGTATTTTCAACGGTGGAGTTTCTACACACCATAGATTAAGGTGTGGAGCTCTGCTGTACCTCGAGATTTAATGCAAAGTACTACTATTTTCTATTCAATTCATGCTTATTCTTATTCTAGGATATTACTTGCATTTCAACCTGATGGATGTGATGATCTGTGACACTCATCATCATCCGTCCCTATGAACGTGTGCCTGACAACCACTTCCGTTCTACAAGCGAAAGCTAGAGTGAATATCTCTTGGATTCCTTAACCAGAATCTTCGTGGTATAAGCTAGAACCCTTTGGCAGCCATTCTTGAGAATCCAGAAAGTCTAAACCTTGTCTGTGGTATTTCGAGTAGGATTCAAGGATTGAATGACTTGTGACGAGCTTCAAACCGCATGTTGGGCGTGTGAAAGACGCAAAAGAAATCAGACATAATTCTATCCACATGTCAAACATGATGAGCTCATGCTGCTAACAAGGCATTGGAACATAAACAATTAAAAAAAAATAGGAAGTACCAATTGACAACGGTGAGCCTATCATACAGCTTGCCATGGAAAGGAGTATGAAGAATTGGATGAAAGCAGTAGGAAAGCAGAGATTCAACAGGAACAAGCATCTCTATGCACTTATCGGAAATTCCCACCATTGAATTACATAAGTATCTCTATCCTTATTTTAATGCTTTATTTATTATTATTTTCGAAAACTATTATAACCATTTGAATCCGCCTAACTTAGATTTACAAGATGACCATAGCTTGCTCCATACCAACAATCTTCGTGGGATCGACCCTTACTCACGTAAGGTTTATTACGTGGACGACCCAGTGCACTTGTTGGTTAGTTGTGCAAAATTGTGAATAATGTGAGTGAACCATAGTAATGTGCACCAAGTTTTTGGAGCCATTACTAAGAATTGTTCGAATTATAAAAAAAGTGTAAATTAGAATTTTGCCTATCACAGGAAAAACAGTACATCAAGGAGCGAGGTATGCTTCTAGCTATAATATCTCTTCATGTTGCATGTGTTCCATGACCTAGGAAGCTCAGTACTTTGTAGGTCGGGCACTTTGTAGTAGCCTTTTCCTAAGACTTCAGGTATCTTGAAGGGTCTTTTCCAATTGGCAGCGAGCTTCCGTTCGCCCGGCTTGGTTATCCCAATGTTATTTCCTATCAGGACTAAGTCGCTTGTGGTGAATATTCTTCAAATGACCTTTTATTATATCTTTCCGACATCCTTTGTTTTAGTGCGGCTTCTCTTATCCGAGCTTGTTCTCGGCCTTCTAGGGGGAGCTCGAGTTCCCCTTTCTGGGCTTGGATGTTTCCTACCTCGTCATAGAATCTTATCTTTGGGATCTGTTCATTGACCTCAATGAGAATTATGGCTTCTATCCCGTATGTAAGTCGAAATGGAGTTTCCCCAGTTGTCGAGTGAAAAGTTGTACGATAAGCCCACGGGACTTGTGGAAGCTCTTCTACCCAGGCTCCTGATGACAAGTCATCATATACCCATTTTTCAAGCTAATTTCACTTATTTCACTAGTCTTTATGCACTTTCTTGCATCCTAAGTAAGTAATTTGGAATGAAAATGCATGACTTCTTTAAATCAAACAACCACCATTAAATTGATGCTAAATCATGAGGTTTGAGCTAAAATTTATTGATTTTTAATGAATAATAAACCTTATGAGTTAAGAGATTACTTTGATTGGTTGTTTTGGTTTTTGTAGGTAAAAGAAAGGAAGAAAAAAGAAAAAACGGCTTACGGAAGTGTGGCCAAGAGATGAGAAGTGTGGTGCAAACATAGAAGGACGAAGCAAACCCTGCCCTCCAAAAGAGCACATTGCCCTCCAAGAAAGCAGCATAAATGAAACCAAGCCTTAAAAGCATCACTGCGCTGCCCACAACAAGGGCGGAGAACAATTTAATGCCAAGGACCAAAGGAAGCAAAACTCTGCCCTGCCTCCTCAAGAGCAATATCGGCCTTCATCCAAGAATAATTCAAAAGGAAATTGCTTCCTAGTGTTTCCTATGGGTTTCCGAACCCAAAAAAGGAGGAAAAAGAGCGCTCAAATACAAGAAAAAATTTATTTATTTTCCATCTTTGCTTTCAATTCCCAGAATGGACACGGGACCATGGGGAAGCAAGGAACTAGGCATTACTTTGGTGCAAAGTAAACCAAGGAAAAAAGGAGCAGCGTGTGCATCCACCAAGTCTTGAACCTTGGAACTCACACTTTTTTGGCAACATTTCCCTGCCATCCGCAAGGCAGGGCAGCATTCCTTGGTGCATGGCGCAGCATTTTGGCACGGCCAGAACTTGAGCACTCGGCCAATAGCACACACGCACGGGCAGCATCCTGACGCATCAGACGCACCAAGCGCACGCAATGAGGCCGCATGCACCATTTCCTGCTCTGCCCTCCACAAAGGGCAGGGCAGAGTTCCCTCCGGAGCTACTTTCTTCATGGGCTGAAATTGGATTAAAATCCAATTTAATCATTTCTTCACCAAATAAAAAAGCCCCATCTAAATTCCAAAATCCAAGAATAGAAACTGTATAAATAGGAGAATAAAGTTTGATGTAAAGAGAACCTTTTTGGATTTTTGAATTTTTGAATTTGAAACATCTTCTCTGAGAGCTTTGAACTGAGATTTGAGAGATTAGGAAGAGAATTGATCTCTCTTCTTCTTTTCTTGCTTAGCATTTTACTTTTCCCTTGTTTGACGTCTTTGGTGTGAAGAATTGAAGGATTTTGTTCAATCTCCTATTTAAGATCTCTTTTGGATTTCTCGCTGCATAATCTGGAAAATTGAATCCCAATTCCTTTACTGGCTTCCTCTTTTTATCCTTTTGTTTTTAAATTTTGCCTTTGTGATTGGATCTGGGAAGAAATTGAGATCTAGACTTTGCTATCTAGTCTCTGGATTCCTGAGATCATTTTCCTTTTGGTTCTTCTGTGACCCCTGCTGCAATTTAAATTCCCTTTCTGTTGAGATCTAACAGAATTCAAAATCATCTCTTGCTTTGATAATTGTTGCAATTAATTTCCCTTGCTTTGAATTCTGAAATCCCAATCCCTCAAATCCCGTTTCCATTCAAGCATTATATTTCTTGCACTTTAAGTACTTGCAATTTATATTTCTTGCAACTTTAAGTTTCAGTCAATTTAATTTCTTGTTCTTTTAAGATTCAGCTCTTTTACTTTCATTCTCTTTATTTTTGCAATTCAACCCCTCTCCCTTTACATTTTTTCTACTATTTACTTACCTGTTGGATCAAAATCACTTAACCAATACTTGATTCCTTGACTAAATCAACCACCGAACTTAAAATTGTCTCAATCTTCAATCCCTGTGGGATCGACCTCAACCCGTGCGTTTTATTACTTGATGCGACCCGGTACACTTGCGTGAGTTTGTGTGGATTCGTTTTTCCACACTCAGTTTTGGCAGCCGTTGCCGGGGATGAAATAGATTGACAAATGATTAAGTGAGGTTGTGGTCTAGATCAAGCACTTTTCTTTATTTTTAACTAATTTTTTTTTCTTTTATATTTTTGCTCTACTAACTCTAATGGAGCCAAGTTACAGAGTGCTCTGTTTTAGTTTCTGGCTCTATTTGTGTTTCTGCTTTTGTGACAGGAGGAAAGAGCAATGAATCCACACTTTTTGATCCTAAAAATTTGGAAGTTGACATAATGAATAGAATGTCAAGCTAGTGACAATTATAAGAGCGCTTGTTGGGAGGCAACCCAACCTGATGTAGTTTCTTTTTTATAGTTTTCATAAAAAGGTTGAATAATTGATCTGTATTGCAAGGAGCTAAGTTTGGTGTGCACACCAAAAACAATTTAAAGGGAGAATGAATGATAGGAGGAGAAAGGAAGGGGATTCTAAGTTTTGGTGTTCCACCAAAAATCTCATTTAAAACACATTCTCACCTCTTGCATAATGCTAACTCCAAGCAATCAAACAAATATCAACATTTAACTGCTTTCTAGCCTTAATTCCATAACCTTTAGCAAGACACCAGGCTTTCACATATGGTTAACTGTTGCATCAGAGAGTGGCAGCAATTAAGGTTTTGGTGTTCCATACAAAAATAATCCAAGAGCCACACTCAATTTATGCATACTAACCATGCACTTAAGGGCTTGAGGAGCAAGCAACTTTTGAGAATTATGCAGGACATGAGTCAACAATTGAAGATATATGCATCTAATCACAGAGAACACAACAGAAGGAAGAATCAAAGGGTTGCAACTTCAAAGGTTGTTAATCTAAACTTAATCCCTTGCTTGTTGTGAAGTGTTTTGAATTTGGAATTTTTTTTTTTTTTTTTTTTTTTTTTTTTTAGTTTCTTGCATATTAAGGAATCTGTTTTTGAGAAAGAAGAATTATAAAGTGCATTTGTCTTCTGTACCGGTGGCTTTTAATTTGTTTTTGTTTTTCCCTTTTTTTTTTTTTTTTTTTAAAAGTTTTTAAGAAAGTAAAATATCCAATGTTGCATAAGTAGAATGGAAGTTAATGGTCGGTATATGTTTTGGATTAAATGGCATACTCATGAAATAATTGGCTGCATATGTCATTTTCATTGAAGTGTGAGCAAGCTTGCTGTCATAAAGGTTCTTATCAGTAAAGAAAGATCCCTTGAGAACAAAATAAAAAAGAAAAAAAAGGAAAAGAAAAGCCATGGGCAAGAAAACAAAGAATAGCAATCACAATAGCTTGGACCCTAGGATACATGCCTGTGGTGTTCTTGTACTAGGATATGCTTAGACAAGTAAATTATGAGGGGTATTTCAAATCCGTTCACTTAGATTAACTGATTTGGGATGGCCAATTGAAAGTCCACAATAAGACAACCTAGATACAAACCTTAGTTATTCCAAAGAGATGCTGGGCATCAATGATCCTAGGAGGAAATAATGAGCCAGTGTCTTTGGTGGAAAGATGTTGAGTAAAAATAAAGCAAGGCTAACTACTAGAATTTGGCACAAGCCTTCAAAGAATAATAAGCCTTGTTTTAACAAAATTGAGAAAAGAAAAGGTTTAGAAGAAGCAAGTAAAGAGTAAATCTTATAACAGCAAGTTAAGTAAGCCTTTGAGGAAGAGTGTATTTTATGTAAATGCAAACAATAACGAGTTATCATTGGTCTGCATAAAAACTTCATGAATCAAGTTCTGCTATATGCCTAATAAGGATATTAGTTTTTCTTTTTTCACTTCATTTTCTCTTAGTTTTGATGCTTGCTTGGGACAAGCAAAGATTAAGTTTGGTGTTGTGATGACAAGTCATCATATACCCATTTTCAAGCTAATTTCATTGTTTCACTAGTCTTTATGCTTCTTGCATTTTTTTTTTATTTGTGATTTTGAATGAAAATGCATGACTTCTTTAAATCAAACAACCCATCTCAACCACTCGCACTGCTAAATCATAGTTTGAGCTTAAATTTATTGATTTTTAATGAATAATAATTTTTTTTTTTTTTTTTTTTTTTTTTTGGTTGTTTTTTTGGTTTCCTTCTTGACGGTAAAGAAAGGAAGAAACGAAGAAAAACATGCTTAGAAGTGTGGCAAGAGATGAAGTGTGGTGCAACATAAAGGAAAGAGCAACAACTGCCTCGCACAAGAGCACAATTGCCCTCCAGGAGACAAGCATAATGAACCCAAGCCTTAAAGCATAACTGCAGCCTGCCCACAATAAGCGCGGAGCACAATTCTATCAAGGACCAACGGAAGCAAAAACTCTGCCCTGCGCTCCTCAAGAGCAATATCGGGCTTCATGAAAATAATCAAAGGAAATATGCTCAGGTTTCTAGGGTTTCGACCCAAGAAAAGGAGGAAAAGAGTAGGCCTCCAAAATACCAAGGAAACAGCAAAAATTGGGCTTGCTCAAATCTCCAGAATCGAACACGGCCCTGAGAAGCAAGAACTAGGCATTATTTGGTGCCAAGGAAAACCACGGGAAAAAGGAGCAGCGTGTGCCTCCACCAAGTTTCGAACTTGGAACCTCACTTTTGGAAACACTGCCCCTGCCATCCGCAAGGGCAGGGCAGCTTTTTTGGTGCATGGCGCAGCATTTTGGCACGGCCAGAACTTGAGCACTCGGCCAGCAGGACGCACGCACGGGCAGCATCCTGACGCAT
Source organism: Arachis monticola (assembly GCA_003063285.2). NCBI lineage: Eukaryota > Viridiplantae > Streptophyta > Magnoliopsida > Fabales > Fabaceae > Arachis > Arachis monticola. The sequence continues at coordinate 19,659 of QBTX01001603.1, forward strand.
CAGACGCACCAAGCGCACGCAATGAGACCGCATGCACCATTTCCCTGCTCTGGCCCTCCACAAAGGGCAGGGCAGCCTCCTGGAAGCAACTTTCTCATGGGCTGAAAATTGGATTAAAAATCAATTTAATTATTTCTTCACCAAATAAAAGCCCATCCAAATCCAAATCCAAGATAAAATTGTAATATAGGAGATAGTTTGATGTAAAGAGGACACTTCTTTGGATTTTTGAATTTTGCATTTTGAAAATTTTTTTTTATGTGAAATTGATAATTGGAACTGAGATTTGAGAGAATTAGGAAGGAGAATTGATCTCTCTTCTTCCTTGTCCTTGCTAGCATTCTTTACTTTTCTTGTTTGAGTCTTGGGTGTGAAGAAATTGAGGATATTTCTGTCTCATCTCAATTTAAATGCTCTTTGATTTATCTGGCTGCATAATTGAATTATCCCAATTCCTTTTGCTTCCTCTTTTTCTTGTTAATTGTTTTGTGAATTTGGATCTGGGACGGCAATTGAGATCTAGACTTTGCTATCTATTCTCTGGAGTCCTGAGATCCACTTTTCCTTTTGGTTCTTCTGTGAACACCCGTGCTGAATTTTAATTTTCCTTCTGTTTGAGATCTAACAGAATTCAAATCATTCCTTGCTTTGATAATTGTTGGAAAATTTAATTGTCCTTGCCTTGATTCTGAAATCCCGTCCTCAAATCCCTTTTCCATTCAAGCAATTTATATTCTTGCACTTTTTTTTTTTTTTTTATATTTAATATTTCTTGCACTTTAAGTTTCAGTCATTTAATTTCATGTTCTTTACGTTCAGCTCTTTTAACTTTCAGTTCTCCTTTCCATTTCTGGCAATTCCACCCCTCTCACCTTTTCATTTTCTGCTATTTACTTACTGTTGGATACAAAATCACATCAACCAATACTTGATTCGCTTCACTAAATCAACACACCGAACTAAAATTGCTCAATCTTCAATCCCTGTGGGATCGACCATCACCCGTAAGTTTTAATTACTTGATGCGATCCGGTCAACTTGCCGGTGAGTTTTGTGTTGGATTGTTTTCCACACCATCAGCTCCCTTTGTGTCTTGTAACCTTTTCTTTAATCTGGCTAATATGACTTTATTAGCTGTGTCGGTTTGTCCATTTGCTTGGGGATGCTCCACCGACGTGAATTGATGTTTGATCTTCATACTGGCCATCTAAGCTTTTGAAAGTTGAGTCAGTAAACTGTGTACCATTATCTGTGGTGATGGAATGCGAGACCCAAAATCGAGAAATAATATTCCTATACAGAAATTTCTGACTCTTTTCGCCGTGATAGTAGTAGTTTACTTCATCATTTAGCTGAAGTAATCTACCCCACGATGAGGTACTTTGTTCAGGTGTTTGGGGAAAGGCCCAAGTAGGTCCATCCCCCATTTTGCAAAAGGAACATGGGAAAAGTTATACAGATAAGTTCCTCAGGGGTGCACATGGAGAGTGAGCATGAATCTTGAACAAGTGGGCATTTCCTAAACAAAGTAGTCGCATCCTTTGGTAAGGTCGCCCAAAAACTGGCTCAGATTACTTTTTTGGCTAGTGCTGAGCCTTGAGATAGTTCCCCACATAGGCATTGTGTATCTCTTTCAAGACTTCTTCGATTCTGCTAGTCGAGACACATTTGAGCAAGAGTGTTGATATCCCTCTTCCATAAGGACATTGTTATAGACCCATAATTTTGGAAAAATTCTTCTTATAAGTCAATCTATTATTTTTTATAAGACTTTAATTTACAAATTATTTTTTTAAAGCTAATTAAATCAAGTTTTGATAATTAATTAGAATTTTTATTAATTTTACAAATCTTGCACATTTTCCATATTTAAATTATAAAATTTAAAGTAATAGCTAAAATACTAAGAATTTTACCTATGATTCGATTTAAATAATTGGATTTTGGAACATAATACTTAAATTTTTTTATAAATAAATAAATTAAAATCATAATTATCTCATAATTAATGAATTGGAGTATTATTTGAAAATAAAAAAAAAAAAAGTTGATAATTAAATGGTATTTCAAAGATAATTATTTATATTAATTTTAATTTGAATTTAGTTACTCAAACCTTATTATTTTTAAATATTTTTACTTACAAATCCCTAAATTTTAAACACAAATAAAAACGCTAACCCTATATTTTTTTCCCTTTTCCTAGCCGCATTAACCTTTTCCTTTTTCTTCTATTGAACAACAAACACAACACACACAGCCGCACCCCCTTCCCCTAACCTCACTCACCACGTAAAACACAATAAAGGAAAGAAGGAAAAAAGAAAACAAAAAAAAAAAAAAAAAAAAAAAAGAAAGGGAGAAGGGAAAGAAGAGTGTCGCCGGAGGAAAGGGGGACCACCGTCACTGTTTGTTGAGCCCTGCTGCACAGTCGCCACCGTCTGTCGCACCGCCAGTCTTTTCGAACCAACCCACCATGCCGCGTCGCCATCAAAGGCCAGAACCGAGAGAGAAGCATCAAGAGAGAGAATGAGCACGCGAGGAGAGGAAACATGGGGGGGAAGAAGGACTGCTACCGTTCTATCTCGTCGCCGTCTCTGATGAGCCAATAATTTATACGCTTTATTGGGCATTGTTTTTAGGTAGTTTCTAGTAGGATCTAGCTACTTTTAGGGATGTTTTCATAGTTTTTATGCAAAATTATATTTCTGGACTTTTTTTTATTTTTTGAGTTTGTGTATTTTCTGTGATTTCAGGTATTTTTTTTTTTTTTTTTTTTTATATATTTTGAATGAGTAGCTTTATTTGATGATCTGCTGATCTAATTGTATTTCTTGAAGCTCCTGACCAAGGAATGTTTCTGTGAGATACAATCAAATGGGGTGCTCTCTGCGTTCGGAAAGTAAAAGGTGCTTTCCGATAATATTAATAGAGTTAAGAGAAACGGCAAGCAAAAAGGCCATAATAAGAGCATCAGCTAAAACCAAAAGCAATAAAAAGAAATAAAAAAGGATCCAAAGGCCTTTTTGAGCATCATATGGATAGGAGGTTCCAGTAATAATGAAATAACTAAGGCCTGAACTGGAGGATAATCAAGCTGTCCTTCAATCATGTGCTTTTGGCATGTATGAGTCCCACTAGTGAAAAGCTTGAGACTAGAATGGTTAAAGTCATGTATTTCCAAAAGCAAAAGAGTTGTGCTTTAAGTAGCTCTGGACACCTCTAACTGGGACTTTAGCCAAAGCTGAGTCACAATTCCGAAAGAATTCACCCAGTCAGTGTCTGTTGGCATTTATTGTATCGGTGGATTATTATATGGGAAAACAATTAGTTGCTTAGTGCTCTAGGCCAAGTACATATAAAGTAGTTGATGGTTCAAAAGAGATCAAACCATACTTACAGGAGAGATTTAATAACATCTATCTGAATTCTGAGTTTCCTATAGATGCTATTATCATTCTAAATACTTCAAAGGCATTAAAGTGAGATTTGCTCAAAACTTGTTACAGAGCAAAAAGCTTACATGTTCCCGCTCATATCTATGTTAGACGGAATATTTCATTGATTATTTTGAGATTTATTTATAGTCTATTATTCTCTATCTTTTTTTTCCTATTGATTTTCAGTTGCTTGGGACAAGCAAACATATTAAGTATGGTTGTTGTGATGATGCGGATAATTTATACGGCTTTTTAGGCATTGTTTATAGGTAGTTTCTCTGTAGGATCTAGCTATCTACTTTTTAGAGGATGTTTTTATTATGTTTTTTATGCAATGAATCACATTTATGGGACTTTTACATAAATGTCTGTTGGTTATTTTTATGTGTTCTGTATATTTTTCTGAGCTGTAAATTTGATGGGACTTGAGCAAAAAATCTGATTTCGAGGCTGAAAAAAGGGACTGACTGATAATGCTGTTTGGATTTCTGACCTCCTCTGCATCTCGAAATTTAATTTGTATGGAAGCTAGAACTCCAAATTGTCGCGTGACTCTTAACGTCGTTGGAAGTAGACATCCAGGACTTTCAGAAATAATATATATAGGTCCATTACTTTTGTTCGAGTTCGTATGACTCGGAACGCATTTAACGCCTAGTTCCATGCTGATTATTCTAGAAGTAATAAACGTCCAAAACAACGTCATCAAACTCAGAGTTAGTAAACGCCAAAAACACTTTACAACTTGGAGTCCTTTAACCACTCCAAGGAATGAAATGTCCTCTACAATGTGTAAAAGCTCAAAGCTCGTCCAGCACAACCACTACCTCAAAGTTGGGCCCTGAAGTGGATTTCCTGCACTTTAGACTTATTTTTGTAAACCCTAGTAGCTAGTTTAGTTATAATATAGAACTTATTTTACTATTGTTATCTAGTGTCATTCTTTGAGGTCTCTCATCTAATTGAATTTCAGTTCTAACTTATTATGTGGGGCTGGCCATTGGCCATAGCCATGACCTACCTGATCACGTATGTAATTTTCAACGGTGGAGTATTTCTACATCACCTATGATTTAAGTGTGGAGCTCTGCTGTAACCTCAGAGTATTAATCGCAATAATACTACTATGGTTCTCTATTTCAATCTCAGCTTTATTCTTATTCTTCAGGCATATTTCGTGCATCTTCCAATCTGATGAGATTGTGATGAACTGTGACACTCTATCATTCATATCTGATCCTTTATGACACCGTCGTGCTGACAAAACCACTCGTCGCTTCTACATAGACGGTGTCAGTTAGATTATTCTTGGGGATCTAACCAGGAAACTTCGTTGTATAAGCTTAGAACCCTTTTGGGCAGCCATTTCTTTGAGATATCCAGAAAAGTCTAGAACCTTGTCTGTGGTATTTCGCGAGTAAGATTCAGGATTGACATGACTGTGACGAGCTTCAACTCCCGATTGTCTGGGCGTTGAGTGAGGCAGAACGCGAAAAGTAATCAATTGACGATTTCTTTATTCGCGACACGATCTTTATGAACCGATCAGATGATAGCCCGTTGCTTGACAGAGCATTTGGACCATTTTCACTGAGAGGGATAGGAAGTACCATTGACATACTGGCTACGACCCCTACATACAGCTTGCCTGGAAAGGAGTATGAAAAATTGATGAAAGCTAGTAGAAGAAGTAGAGATTCAACAAGGAATCCAAGCTCCTTTATGCACTTATCTGAAATTTTCCCACCACATTGAATTACAAAGTATCTTCTAAAATCTTATTTATTCTTTATTTATTACCTTATATTTGCGATAAAACTTATTGTACACCATTTGAATCTCGCCTAACTAAGATTTACAGATGACCATTAGCTTGCTTCATACCAAAAATCGTCGTGGGACCGACCCTTACTCACATAGGTTAATTACTTGGAAGACCCGTGCCACTTGCTGGTTAGTTGTATGAAGTTGTGACAAAGTGTGTATTCACGTTGAGAGCTAAGTCTTTGGCACCATTTTGATGATCACAATTTACGCGCACCAGTCGCTACTAATGTTCTCCGTCGTCGAGCTTGGTCGCAGATAGGAGAGGAAGAAGCTGCCTCTATCGCTGCCNTCATTTAAAAACACATTCTCACCTCTTGCATAATGCTAGCTCCAAGCAATCAAACAAATTATCCAACTATTTAACTGCTTTCTAGCTTTAATTCCATAACCTTTAGCAAGYACACAAGGTTTCACATATGGTTAACTTGTTGCATCAGAGGCAGTGGCAAGCAATTAAGTTTGGTGTTCCCATACCAAAATAAATCCAAGAGCCACACTCAATTTATGCATACTAACCATGCACTTAAGGGCTTGAGAAGCAAGCAACTTTTGAGAATTATGCAGGACATGAGTCAACAATTGAAGATATTATGCATCTTAACTCAAAGAGAACACAACAGAAGGAAGAATCAAAGGGCTGCAACTTTAAAGTTTGTATCTAAACTTAATCCTTGCTGTTGTGAAGTGTTTTGAATTTGGAAACCATTGTATGTTCTGCTAAAGTGTTTATCTAGTTGCAAGTGAAATTGTTTGTTAAGAATGCTTATTTGCATAAGTGCTTGTCATTCATCACTTAGCTTTAAATTTTGTTTTGTTTCCCATATGCTTGAATAAAAGAGAATTGTTTGAATTAGAAAGTAAATATCCAATGTTGCATAAGTTAGAATGGAAGTTAATGGTGGTATATGTGTTTGATTAAATGCATAACTCATGAAATAATTGCTGCATAATGTCATTTTCATTGAAGTGTGAGCTAGCTTGCTGTCATAAAGGTTCCTATCAGTAAAGAAAGATCCCTTGAGAACAAAATAAAACAGAAAGAAAAGGAAGAAGAAAAAGCCAATGTGGCAAGAAAAACAAAGAATAAAGGCTGGACACCAATAGCTTGGACCCTAGGATACATGCCTGTGGTGTTCTTGTACTAGGATATGCTTAGACAAGTAAATTCTGAGGGGTATTTCAAAACCCGGTCACTTAGATCAACTGATTTGGGATGGCCAATTGAAAGTCCACAATAAAGAGCAACCTAGATACAGAACATTTAGTTATCCAAAGAGATGCTGGGCATCAATGATCCTAGGAGGAAATAGTGAGCCATGTGTCTGTGGTGGAAAGATGTTGAGTAAAAATAAAGCCAAAGGCTACTACTGCAACATTTGACACCAAGCCTTCAAAGAATAATAAGCTTGTTAAGCAAAATGAGAAAAGAAAAGTTAGCAAGYGAGCAAGTAAAGAGTAAATCTTATAACAGCAAGTTAAGTAAGCCTTTGAGGAAGAGTGTATTTTATGTAACAGCAAACAATAACTGAGTTATCATTGTCTGCATAAAAACTCCATGAATCAAGTTCTGCTATATGCCTAATAAGGATATGTATGRTTTTCTTTTTTCACTTCATTTTCTCTTAGTTTTGATGCTTGCTTGGGGACAAGCAAGATTTAAGTTTGGTGTTGTGATGACAAGTCATCATATACCCATTTTTCAAGCTAATTTCATTTGTTTCACTAGTCTTTATGCACTTTCTTGCATCCTAAGTAAGTAATTTGGAATGAAAATGCAT
>QBTX01001604.1:0-37064 GCA_003063285.2 Arachis monticola
ACTACAGCATGCATATCTATCTATCCTAATGATGAACAGAAACAGAAAAAAGTACAGAAAATGACGAACGGATAAAAGGGGGTTTCGTTTTGCAGAACCTGGTAGGCGGGAGGGGTAGAACGGGGAAGAAGGTGGCTTCGGCGGCGTCCGACGCAGTGGCGGGGCACGGTGTCACGGTGGCGGCTGATGGGGCAGTGGCAGAGGGAGGGTTTAGGGTTAGTGATAGAAGAAGCGGGGTTTGCGGGTGGGTGGCGGAGAGAGGGGGGCACGGCTGGGTGGCCGGCGGTGGGGGGCGGTGGTTCGGAGGGCAATGGTGGAGAGGGGAGGAGGGAGGAAGAAGGAAGAAGAAGGGAGGGGAAGGGGGCTGCGGCGGCAGCGTCTGGTGCGGCGGCGGCGTCTGGGTGGTGGCGCGGTGGCGGCTGGGTGGTGGTTGGAGGGAGAGGGAGCAGAGAGGGAGAAGAGGGTTGGGGGTGGGGGGCTGCGCGACTGATAGGGTTCGAGTGGCTGGGGGGCTTATACTTTTGAATCCACGCGGCCGCGTGGGGCACGCGGTCGCGTGGTTGGGGTGAAAATGGGAACGACGCGATCGCGTGGACGGCGCGATCGCATGAGAGGGGGGAAAGAAGGGTGACGCGATCGCGTGGGTCGCGCGATCGCGTTGCCGAAAATCGTGCTAAACGCACAACTCCAGCACCGTTTTAGCGCAACTCTCTGTCTCTTTTTGGGGTGATGTGCAATCCATGCGACGCGATCACGTCGCTCACGCGGTCGCGTGGGATTGGTATTGTGCAAGTGACGCGATCGCATGGGGCATGCGATCGCGTGGGCCAATTTATGCGAAACGCACAAGGGCCACACGATTCCAGCCTAACTTTCTGTTCGTTGGATCCTTACACCGATGTATATATCACGCGGCCGCGTGGGTCACGCAGTCGCGCGGGTGGTGTTTTCCGCGATATGACGCGATCGCATGGGGCATGCGGTCGCGTCGTGCACCCCTTTTTTTTATATGCATGAAAAATGCAGAATGCAATGATTAACATGAATGCTATGCATGATTCCAGGTTTAATAGATTAAAATGAAAAAGGAAAAATGAAAGCATTTAACAAAGAAATAAAATTGAAAAAGAGGCCGACCGATTATACCATGGTGGGTTGCTCCCACCTAGCACTTTAGGTAACAGTCCTTAAGTTGGACATTGGAGGACCTTCCTGCTATGCTTATCGCACGGACTTAATGTTTAAATTCGTCTAAAAATCTCCACCAAGTGCTTGGAATGCCAATAGCCTCCGGGGTCCCAAACCAAGCATGCAAAGGTTCCTGAGCAGCTCCAAACCAGATGTTTCAGGCTCCCGGTGATGACCAAATCTCAGGATATAGTCCAGGATTCCAAGCCTTGCTTTTAAATCCGCCTCCGCCTTGATCTGCATGTTTCCCAGTATTTCCCGTGCAGATGTTAAAAAGCATAAATCTCACCTTGGGTGAAACCAAACGTTTTCCGACCGTGATCCGTAATTGTAATTTGAGCACTTGATAACCCAATCCGTTCTACTTCGAGGTTGAACGTGGGAACCTTATTAGAACCTTGTTGCAGCCACTCTGAGTACCGAGCCTACTTTTCCCTACTTCTCTTAAAGCCCCAGAGAGCTCTAAGCTGGCTATCTGTTTCAATCAAACAATATTCAGTGAATACAAGCTAAAGTTATAAGTGTAAGGATATACCCACTTGAAGCTTGTATTAGGTGGTAATGGCCTTGGGATAGGTGTTTTTGGTGGTTCTACAAGTTCCGTTTCCTTATGCTCTTCTGTGAATTCCTCCACTTCTTTGCAAAGATCTTCAATTGTATCTGTGTCTTGGTCAAAGTCTTCTATGTCTTCCTCATCACTTGAGTCATAGATTGGAGGTTGAGAGAAATCTACCTCTACATCATCTTCATATTCACTTGGGGAAGATTCTTCGATCTCAGAGAATTCACTTGCGGATGCAAGTTCATCACCAAGAGAGCTAGACCTGTGACTATCATCATAAGGGAAATTACTTCTTGGATTATTCCGTCTGATTCTTCGTAAATGACTTGCCTTGGAGATTGTACAGCATCCTCTTTAGCATCAACTGTAGCATCCTGGACGGAGTTTTCCTCAATTCTGGATTCCCATGGAAGTTCAGCATCTCCTAGGTCTTCAACCAACTCTTCTTCTTGAACAATGACAGCTTCTTCTAATTGTTCTAGTACAAATTCATTCTCTGTCTTGTCCACTGGAGTTTTTGGTATCTCCTTTATGCTACGCTCTTCATTGGGCTGTCCACATGGAGCTGTGGCTAATCCTTGTGTATTTGAGCGCCTAGAAGCCCATTGAATCATCGCTTGCYCCAGTTGTTGAATGGTTGTTTGAAATTTAATTACTGTTTCCCTTAGGCGGTCCTCTGCTTCTTGGGTTGCTGGACTTGGACATGATACAAAGGAAAGTGATGGTGATTGTGGGTGATTTGATTGGTATTGGGGTAAAGAAGGATCATATGGTGTGGTGGTTCGAGGTTATGTTGAAAGGATGGTTYATATGCACGGGGTGGGGCTTGTTGGTAGTTACAAGGTTGTCCACCATGCCTTTCAGCTGGGTATGCATTGTAGAATGGTCTTTGTCCAGGATATCTCGGAGGGTGTTGCTGCCAAAAGGGTTGATTAGATCCTCTTGGTTCCATCCATCCTTGATTGGTCTGACCTTGATGCACATTCCTGCTATAACTTCTATTTCCTTTAGCAACATTAGAACCAAACTCAAAGCGAGAGGGGTGAGAGTTCATAGTAGCAAATAAAGATAAAAAGGAAAAACAAAATTAAATAAACAAGCAAAAGAAAAATATTTACAATAACCAATAATAAGGCACACATTAGCAGTTCCCCGGCAACGGCGCCATTTTGACGTTAGAGATTTCTACCAGTAAAGAGATTAATAGAAACAGTTGCGTTGTAGATATAGTCTAAACCGACAAAAATCCCTTCGTACAAACGTTTTGGGTGTCACAAGTAACAAACCCCTTTAGAAATTGTTAACCGAGTATTCAAACATCGGGTCGTCTTCTCAAGGAACTGCGAGGAAGTATGTTCTTATTATTGGCTATAAAGGTTGTAATCGGGGTTTAGAAGATGAGAAGCAAGTAATTTAAATGACAAGTAAAATAAAGTGGAATTACAAGAAAAGAAATAATAAATACATCTGTAAAAAAAAAAAGAGGGATGCACAGATGTTTCCTGGCAAGGAGCCAGTTGGAGAGTCCAACGTAGTTATCTCTCTCAACTATAATGAAAGTTGAAATCTAAACTCCACTTGGTCAACCTTTACAGGGCAAAGGAAATCAGGGGAGCTTATTAAATTAACCTTGAATCTATTTATTTCCTAAGAAGGTTGGGATTATTAAGTTCAGCTCAATTAAAGCAATGATAACGATTATCATTATGTTGAGTTTAATACTGTTGGAGTTAAACTGAATTTCTTAACCAGACCAAAAGGGGAAAAAGTAAAATTGCTGTGGAATAAGAAAATAATATACCTAGATGGGAAGCAGACTGGTAAACATTAATCAAAGAACGAATCAGGAAACTGAATAATACTCAATTATTATTAATTCAAATAACAGTTTGTAACACGGGAGAAATTCATAAATATCACTGATTAATTCATAGTGCTGGCAATAAATAAAAGTAAAAGAAAGCTAAAATAAAGAAACGTAAAACCTGGATTAGAGTCACTTAAAACCAAGAAGAAATCCTAAATCCTAAAAGAGAAAGAGAGAGAAGATCTCCCTCTCAACTAAATCTAAATCATTGAAAAGTAAAATATGCGAGCTCCCTTTGAATGATGCATTACCACACCTTTATAACCTCTGGTCTATGCTGTCTGTACTTGGATCTGGCCAAAAAGGGCTCTCAAAAATTCGCTGGGGGCGTAATTCTGTAATATTTGATACGTGGCCTCTGTCACGCAGTACAGGATGCTGGTGAGGGCAACGGATGCTGGGGAGTGAATGGAAGCGGGGTGAGCGGAGCAGGTGCGTTGGGCAGACGGATCGGGCGTCGTTGCATGACTGGATGCTCTGCGCGGTTTGCAATACGTTGGCTGGCGCGTCGGGTCAGACAGCGGTCTTGCAGTCATATGGCGTAGGCAGGAGCTTTTTCTTGCACGTGTGGTCCGCGTGTTGCAGAGACAGTGCACTTGAATGCCGTGCATGTGCGTTCTGCTTAGGCGCGCGGTCGCGTAGTCGGATAGCGGTAAGGTGACGGTAGTACCAAACGTTGGCTGGTCGGCGTTGCTGGGCTCACGATGCGACTTCACGCAGGGCGATGGTCGGGTACGTTGGCTCTCGTGGCTTGGCACGCGAGGGCTTGAGCGTCATCCATGACTTTGGCGGTTCGGTGATAATAGTCCTTAAAGCTCCATTTTGCTTTCTCATTCCATTTTTGTATTGGGTCACTTTTCCGTTCTTAAGTCTGTCTGCTTAGAGAATCCTGAAACTAATCAAACAACTATACTGGCATCGAATGGAAAGAAAGGTAATTTACATTAATGGAAATTTTTGGGAAAGACTTAGAAACATCGTTTTTTCAATTTACATCACATAATAAGAAAGGGAAAGTAAAACCATGTAATTAATGTGAATTAGTAGGTGAAGGATTGTATAAATCACTCAAATTAAATACAAAAGAACTCATGAAATATGGGTTTATCAATCATTTTGAAGCCCCGGATGTTAGCTTTCCAACGCAACTGGAACTGCCTCCTTTGGACCTCTGTAGCTCAAGTTATGGTCGATTGAGTGCCAGGAGGTCGGGCTTGACAACTTTACGGTTCCTTCATTTCTTCTTGAGTTCTCCCACTTTGCATGCTTTTTCTTCATTCCTTCCATCCAAATACTTGCCATATAAACCTGAAATCACTCGACAAACACATCAAGGCATCGAATGGAATTAAAGTGAATTAAAATCACCAATTTTAGGGCCTAAAAAGCATGTTTTCACATTTAAGCACAAATCAAGAGAGAATTGCAAAACCATGCTATTTCATTGAATAAATGTGGGAAGAGTTGATAAAACCACCCAAATTAAGCATAAGATAAACCACAAAATCGGGGTTTATCACAAGGTATGAAAACTGGACGTCCTATCCTAGTTATCCTTCTCAATTGTGATGAGAATTGGATTTTTGCTCCCACTTTATTAACCTCTAACTATAAAGGTAAGTTAAGTGGATAAATCGATTTCATCCCTCAGATCCCAATCAATTCCTAAGAAAAGACTAGAGTTATTGGAATACAAATCAACTAGCAAAGATAACAATCATCAATCACAAGGAATTTGATAACTCAAGTGTCTCCAATTAATCAATTCAAGCTAAGAATGTAAAAAGCTAAATAAAAATCATAAATCTGAAATACCTCAAATTGCATTAATAAAAGAAATCAAATCTAATATGGGAATTCATAAATTAAATTGGGAAAATAAATAAAAGGGACATTGAACCTGGAAATTGAGAAAAAGAAATCCTAAATCCCAACCTAAAGAGAGGAGAGAGCCTCTCTCTCTCTCTCTCTCTAAAAACTACATCTAAACCTAAAATTATGAATTATGAAGAACGTCCCCCCGAGTCTCTGCATGTTCCCTGACTTTAATCTGTGTTTCTGGGCCAAAAATTGGGTCAAAACGCGGCCTGAAATCGCCCCCAGCGTTTTTTGAACTTTCTGCAGATCGTGCATGTCACGCGTATGCGTCGGTTATGCGTACGCGTCACTGGCCAAATTCCCTTTCCACGCGTTCGCGTCGTCCACGCGTTCGCATCATTCGTGCAGACTCTAATCCACGCGTTTGCATCAGGCACGCGTTCGTGTCGCTGCGATTTCTCCATTTCGCGCGTTCGCGTGAGCCATGCGCTCGCGTCAGTGTTCGCTGGTCATCTCCTTAGTTTATTGTGCTCCTTCCATTTTTGCAAGCTTCCTCTCCATTCTCTAAGCCATTCCTACCCTATGAAGCCTGAAACACTTAACGCACAGATCACGGCATCGAATGGTATAAAGAAAAAATTAAAATACACAATTTAAAGCTTTAGGAAGCAAGTTTTCAATCATAGAATAAATCCAGGAAGGAGTTGTAAAACCATGCAAATCATATGAATAAGTGGGTGAAAAGCTGATAAAAACCACTCAAATTAGCACAAGATAAACCATAAAATAGTGGTTTATCATTGACGCAAATGCGGAAGACAGGGTCTTGGAGCAGAATTTTGATGCTGCAACATCACTTAAGGCCCCAATACACCCCTGGATCATGCAAGCAAGCTGAGCCTATCAATTATCACTCATCCAAGGCACAAGAAGGATCTATATTAGAAATTTTAATTCAATTGTAATTTTCTCTTTCATTTTTTGTAAACCTATATATAGGCAGTAGCGCGATTGGAGAAATCATTCTGGATCGGAGGGGAGTATAGGATCATGCATCCACATCCCCTGACACACACATTTCATGCACTTTTCTTTCTTTTCTTTTCTTTTCTATTTTGCTGGTAGTTTAATTTTAGTTTGTAATTTCCATTATGAATTTAAAGTTTCTGCTTCTGTTTGAATTCTAATTCTTCTTCTTCAATTTTCTGCATTTTATTTCTTCTCTGTTAGAATAGAGCAATGAACTAAACTAACTCTTTTCATTGGGTTAGAGAGCTCTACTGTTATTTAATGGATCAATTGTAATTTTCATCATGCTTCCTCTGTCTTTTCTCTTGGTCTTACTAGAAAGCTTTCGATCTTAATTCAATTGAACAATTGTCTCGACGAAGAAATTGTTCATAATTGGATTTTCTCGAAACCTTGACAGAGGAAAGAGGGAATCATGCTAGAAATTCTTTCTCACATTGGATTAGGTTGGGGTTGGATGGATATAGTGACATATAATCCTACCAATACTTTGATCTATAAATGTGTGTGGTATAATCAGTGACCAAACTTCATCTCTTCCCATGAACAATTAAACCAAGACATTGGGAAATTGTTCAAGCTTAGAGAGATTGGTGAGCCAAGACATTGGGATCCAATCACTTAAGATTGCCAAGAAGATCAATGAATGCATTGATTGAGGAAGAGATGAGGATGAACTTGATCCGGAGAATTGCAATATCTCTTGATCCCAATGTTTATTTTATTTTTCTTCTTTTACTTTCTGTCATTTACTTTCTGCACTTTACATTTATGTCAATTTACTTTTCAGCACTTTACTGCTTTTATTTACTTTTATGCAATTTACTTTTCTGCTGCTTATCACTCCAAACTGAATCGTCTAACTAGGCTAATCAATTAACTATTGATTGTTTAATCCGTTAATACTCGTGAGATCGACCTCACTCTTTAGTGAGTTTTACTACTTGATACGACTCGGTGCACTTGCCGGTTAGTCATTGCGCGAAAGTCTATTTTTCTTCGCGTATCACCAAACTAGGCCACCAACGTTGCCTTCTTGCTAGGCCACGTTTATGGCAATGTTGGTGAGCCAAACTAGGCCACCAACGTTGCTTCCTTTTCCACAAGCAACGTTCATAGCAACGTTGGTGAGCCAATTTTGGCCACCAACGTTGCCTTCTCTGCTTTTTCCTTGCACTTCCTCTGCTTCTCCTCACCTATCATCAACCAAACAAATGCATCAAAGCCTTGCCATAATCACAAAATTTTGCATCATTCATAGCATTCAAGTAAATCTTGCATAAATCTCATGAAAATATACATAATTAACCATGTTTGATTGAATCAAGATATGCATGCAATTCTCATCCAAAGCTTACTTATTGCCTAAGAAAGTGCATGAAACCAAATGAAAACTAATGAAAAAGGCTTGTGAAACTAGGCTAAGATGCCTAGGCATCAATCATTGCACTTTAAAAACAGTTTTATTTTACGTATCTTATTATAGCAATTCTGTAACCCTATAGTGAGAACCAGCGAAGACGATGTTCTCACTCCCCTATAGGTTTTTCCTTTTCAGGATATGGGTGGCGAAGTTTTGGAAGAGTGTATTTCATTTTCTATTTATTCGATATTTTTGTATTATCTTAGTTGTTATTATTTTCCCTCGCCTTTATCTTTACCAATTTTGTAAGAGGGATAGGAATTTGTGATATGTATGTTTGTAAGTTATTGTTATGTATATATATAATTTTTAAGTATTGTATCTAGTCTGTATGTATGTATGTATATGTGTGTGTTTTCAATGAAAAAGTGTTTTTGAAAGGTTATGCGGTTTTAAGTTTTAAACAGGCKCYTATYTTAGTATTARRKRTRTTTAGARTYGTCSTAATATCCAAGCTATTAGAGTGACGCAGCCAAAAGCGTGACATTCTAATAGTAAGGGTGTTATACTGGGGGAGATGACAAGAGAAATTAGAACTCAAAGAGTCCCCAGTTAAGTGCTTGTGGTGTTCTTGTATCAAGTTAAGCTTGAAGACAAAATACTTAGAGTCACGGCTAAGCTCAAGGTGCAAAGCACCAAAGAAAAGAAAAGAAAAAAAGTTGTGTTCAAGAATCAATTAGAGCCTAAAGAAGAGAATCTATAATATCATCTGAGTTCTAGTTTTGAAGGATACTAATATTTCTGAGCTTCAAAGGATAGTGAGATATTGAAGCTATTCAGAATTAGAGTGTCATTAGCCCCATCTAGTAACTAGACCTGAGCTTAAATTACAACTCAAGTCTCAAACATTTTCTCTTCTTGGTCCTATATTGTTTTGATTGCTTGAGGACAAACAAAAGTTTATGTTTGGCGAGTGATGCGTGAGCATCTTATACCCTTTTTCTTATCATTTTTCAATTTTTTTAGTTAAATTTTATTTAATTTTACTTTATTTCAGTGCAAAAATTCTCTTTGGATGCTACTTTGAGTTGTTTTGGTGTTTTTATGATTTCAGGTGAAATTCAGAGCAATTTGACAGAATTTTGAGCTAAAAAGGAGAAGCTGGTAGCACCCCCCGGGCGCTAAACGCCCAGCCAGTGTTTAGCGCCAGCAAGACCTAAAACCAGAAATGTTGCTACCCTCTTTAGGGTGCTAAATTCCCAACCAGCGTTTAGTGCCAGACCAAGCAGTCCGAATTCCCTCCCTTTGGGCTTTTCAAGTGGATTTAACATTTATTAGTTATATTTTATTTTCTTTTGTAACTTTTATTTACAAACGATATCTTTTAGTTTTAGGATTTATTATTTTATTTTATTTTCTGAATCAAATTAGGTTAGTATAAAAAGAAAAAGATATCTTGTAACTGGGATCTTCTCTCTTCCGCACGGCACACTTTTAGGAAGAACCCTAGTTTTCTCTATAAGTCATGAGCTACTAAACCTCCTCTATTAAGGTTAGGAGCTCTGTTTTTTCTATGGATTAAGACTATTGCTTTTCTATTTTAATTACTGTACTAATTCAGTTTCAAGGATTGATTTTGTTCTTAATCTTATGAATTTGGGTGGAACAAGAGTATGACCCTTATTCTACATAAGTTCTTGTGATTCTCGAGAGAGTTATCTCGCTTGAACAACAGCTTGAAAACAAAGTCCTCCTAAATTGCTAATTACATGAACTAATTGGGATATGTGACATATAATCCTGTTAGCTTTGGGTAATTAGGATTTTTGTGGCCATAAACTAGTTTTGAACTTAACCCTCTAATCGGAATTAAGTGACTACGAGCGTAGCGGTTAATGAAAGTTAGAGAAAACTAAATCGCTAAGAGATTAGGGTTTGGTTAATTACAGTTTGTCATGGAATGAATCATGCATTATTAAAATAGTTGGTAAGAACTTTTAATCTGGAAAAGTAAATATCTTCGAAACCTTAACTGTTTCATCTCATTGTTTTTACACCAAACCCTTTATTTGCTTTCTTTATGCTTGTGATTATTTCTTTATGCCTTTTCAACCATCAACAACCTTTTTCTATTTACCTAACTAAGCAAATTGGATAACCATTTTTGCTCAGTTTGACAATCCTCGTGGGATCGACCCTCACTCACCTGAGGTATTACTTGGATGACCCGTTGCACTTGCCGGTTAACCTGTGGAAATTCTAAATTTTCGCTCCAGGAAGGCGAAGGGAAGAAGAGGTAATTTAAGTTTGAATTCATTTTTGACTTGTATTTTGTACTGCATCTTCTTCTACAAAATATCTTAATACGATTATGGTATAAACTGTATTGTTACAGTCAGAACTACAAGGGAGGAATATTGGTAGAGGAGAATTATGGACCAAAGTACACAAACAACGTAATGGCTCCTATACATCCCAAAGCTAAGAGGATCGGTGTAAGTACTATGTTTTAATCCTTTATGTTCTTTTTCATTGGATTTAATTATATTTTACATTATGTATCCTTATTTACGTCTGTAAAAAAAATTGGAGAGATTGAGCAGCGTGATGAATCCACTAGAATATTGTCTGAAAATGATTCCCTTACCCAAGCTTTTGGAAAAGTGCACGCGGGTAGAGTGCGCGGCATAGATTTCGGACCAACTCCAAGTCAACTCTTCCGTCCGAGTTCGTAGCCACCGGTGGATGGAGCTCAAACAGAGAAGGCCCAAAGGATGCTAGTTGAACTATAGGCAAAGGTGCCGGCCAAAAAATTAAGAAGGAAGGCAGTGGAGGATGAAGTAGCAGTAGAGAAATTGAAAATGAAGGCAGTGGAGGATAATGTAGCAGCAGAGAAGATAAAAAAGTAGGCAATAAAGAATGTTCTAAGTTATCTGATTCAACGGCAAGCTAGCGAGTTGCCACCAGACATCGCTGCATGCATGAATTCTTTAGATAGACATAACGAAAAATAGAAATTAGGATTATATGTTATTTTATTTGAAGTATATGTTTTATTTAAGTTGACTATGCAGCACACTTAATTAATAAAATAGTTTATTGATATTAATATAAATATATTAGTTTGTTTCCAATTAAATTTTTATGAGTTTTTGTCCTCAATTTAGATTTTTATAGAAAATTAATAAGAATTTTCAAATTAAAAAATAATCCTAAAAACAAAAATTCTCAGAATATTTAAAAAAAAAACAGATTGAAATATTTTTATATTAAAAAATAGCAGCAATAAATAGCGGCAGTTCGTAGACGCCACTAATTATTTTAAAAAATTGGCGAGTTTATCATACCGATGATTCGAAACCTCCGCTAATTAAAATTTCAAACAAATCGGCTAATTTTGGAGAGCACGCGGTAGTTCGAAACAACCATAAATCGTATCAACGCAAAATATGTAATTTGTGACGATTAAATTAGCGATTGCTGAGAACCGTTGCAAAACCCAATCCTGACGTCCTTAAAGAAGGCCGTTTTTCAACCGTTGATAGTCTATTTAGCGGCGGTTTTAAATCGTCGCAAATCTTAAAAAAACTGCCGCTAATATCCGTTCCCCTTGTCTGCGTAGACTATACCTTGGTTAAGCCAATTGCCATAATCAACATCTAATGCTTTACTTATACAAATAATATCATGTGTTTTCCCAAAAAAGCAAAAATAATGTTGTCCTATAAGTAAGTGTATTATGCGAATAAAAGTTTAAAATACTGACAAATTCATTTTACAAAAGATAAAATTAACGTCGTACATATAAAGGATAAATAAATTATTAATTTTACTTATAAAAATTTAATAGATTGACAAATTTATTTATGAATGAAATTAACACACTTGAATATCTTTTACACAAATTATTTTTTATAAGTACAATTTTAGTTTGATAATTTATTAAGAATAGATTATCATTTTTTTAAACTTTTATAAGTAAAAGTATTATTTACTTATATTAAAAATAAGATATTCTAAATAAATAATGTAATCTCTAACACACCGAAAAGATAAAATAAGCTAAAAAATCTTGACAAATATTAACAACTAAGGCAACTTGAAAAGTAAAATGTTTCATTCAAATTTTGCTCAGGCTCAAGATGTATCTAATACCATTATTGCAATGTGAATAAATACGAGTAATACATATGAGAACTAACAAAGTATTTTACAATTGGAAAGATGCAAGAATTTTTCTTGATAAGCTAAGAAATCCTGTTAAAAAGTATATACGCATTGAAAGTGAGAATCTAGTCACCATTAAGACAAACCAACAAATAACTACTGTTGCACCTCTCACAACTTAAACAGTAAACATAGCCACTTAGATACCAAAATTACATGCCTGAACAAAATCTAACTCATAGTCAACATACTTTGTCCAAAGTGGCTTRAATTGTGTCATGGCAATGTCAAGCCATGGCTTCATGTTACCATTGAAGTGAACCACTGCTGCRTTGTTAATCTCTTCCATGCTAATACTTGGGTTATACCCAAGTCCTAAAACATGCCATGACTTATCCAGCGGCTTTGTCGTTGAGTAATACGTGATTAGACCAGGAGGCAATGTCCCGAGTTTCCAGAGTGTCCGGTTCTCATTCTGCAGTAGTAAGAGAACTGGATATGTTGAACTCATAATGATGCGAAATGAAATAACTTGATGTATTATGAGACCGTATCATATATGCGCAGTGGTATACAGACACGCTACACTTCGAAAATGCATCCTCTTTCTAGAATCACTGATAGTATGGCATGACGATGTGTGATGTGCGAATTAATATCACTTAGAACTTAACAACATCGTCAAGTATGACGAAAACTTTTATGACTGAATATCCATCCCAGTCTTATGATAATGTTTTTTGAAGGAGTACGAAGCCTTCTATGCAAAAAACAAAAAGGATATTATTTTTGTTTCTTGATATTTAACTTTGTAAAATTGGGTAACTCTTTTATTAAAGATCTTTTTTCACAACATACTTATATAACACGTTAATTACTAATATATTTTTTATTTAATTTTTATAAGTAAAAATAATTTAAAAATTACTAATACTTTTTAGTTTGACATAGTAAAATTAGCTAATGTATTTGAAAAATTTAATAAAAAAATAAAATAAAATAAAATAATTAGACGGCTTTGACAATTTTCCTTAAAAGACAACGAGAGTCTTAAAAAAAAGGAATTTGTCAATCTTAATTGGTTCTTAATGGATAAATCAAAAATTTTTTTTTGTGACTAGGATAAATTAACAGTTTAATATGGCATGTAAGCTTATTCTATTAATATAGAGAGAAAATATTGACAGATAAACTAATCATTCTAAAAAAAGATCAGAAGTAAAAAAAAGGTATTTTCTTTTGTTGAGGATCTCGTTGTTTTTTGAGGTTATTATCAGCGGCCGTTTAAAATTTGTCTTCTCAAATATTATATTAAGAGTATATACCCATTTTGGTCCTCAAAGAATTTTAGACTGGATACTTTAGTCCCTAACTAAAATTAATTACTCGATTGGTCTCTAACAATTAATTCCGTCAGTCACTTAGGTCCTTTACTCTGGTAACTCTAACGGAGGACAAAATAGTCCCTAACAACTCTAACAGGGGACAAAATAGTCCCTGATCTTCTATGTTCGGAAACGACACTGTTCTCCCCCAATTTCCATCATATCTCGCATAACACTAGCAGTCTAACACTGTAACTTCAAACTACACAATGCACACTCTATAAATTTAATGTTCACAAGAAAAAAATCCTCAACTTGTTCTCAACCAATTCATACTCAGAAAACTAATGTCCATGTCTCTCAACTAGTTATCATCTTCGATGGGTCCCATGAATCTAGACAGCAAGTCTGATTTGTTAAGACCCGTCATTGTCGTTGCCATCTCCCTCTTCCTCTGCCCTATTATCTCCATGACCACATTGTCCACCACTCCGATCACTTCCTTCAGCTTCTTCTCCGAACCAATGTTCAATAATCGCTTCAGTTTCCATATGAGCGGCAACGACGACATTGCTCGTTGTACTGATAGCTTGGATGCGAGGTCAAAGCTGTCTGCCAACTTGGACTCTGGAAAAGAAGGAATGAAGCACTCGGTGTCTATTTCAAATGAGAATTTGCATATGATGTCGAAGGAGAATCTTCTTATGATGTCCTAATGTCCAACAATCTATATTGCTTGTCGGAGAGTGGAGAAAGGCGTGCCCTTGGAGTAGTTGTGGAACTTGGTCCTGAGGATGTCGTGGACGTGTCGGAGTTGGAGGTTATGTTATCGAAGACGTGGAAGTGGATGCTTTTGGTGGGTGAAGTGTAGAGATTTAGGAAGTGTGTGGTCCATGACATGTTGAGGTAGGTGCGATACGTGTGACAATTATACCATAGCTTAATCTTGTAGCTAAAGAGAAGGAAGGAAAAGATGGAAAAGAAGACTGTGAAGGTGAAGAAGGAGAGTATGAATGTTAGGGTTATGCGAGATATGATAAAAATTGGGGAAGAACAGTGTCGTTTTTGAATAAAGGGGTCAGGAATCATTTTGTCCCTTGTTAGAGTTGTCAGGGACCATTTTGTCCCCTATCAGAGTTGTCAGGGACTATTTTGTCATCCGTTAGAGTTAACGGAGTAAAGGACCTAAGTGACTGACGGAATTAATTGTTAGGGACCAATCGAGTAATTAAGTTTAGTTGGGGACTAAAGTGTCCAATTTAAAATTCTTTGAGGACCAAAATGGGTATATACTCTTATATTAATTTAACAAAAATCCTATGGGGTCATCATATGTTCTAGTGCTTTTAAGTTGTTTGTAAATGTTAAACAAGAGCATCAAGGTTGCAAAATAATTGTAGGTAAGTTAACAGATTAGCTTCAAAGTCTTACCAGATTCTGCCAATAATGATATTCTTCTGTGCATTTTTCCCTTCTCCATGCGTCYAAATCAAAGAAATTCATTCCATAAGCCCAAGCACAAGCTTTTGGATTAAATTTTGCTTTGATCAAGGGATGCGAGAAATTCATGTACTGAGCATATCTATGGAATGATCCAAAGCATGTTTCTACAGCTCCATTCACYTTGCCATCCATATCAATTTTCCATAACCCAGTGAGGTCCTTTTGAACAACTATATCATCATCCAAAAATAAAATTCTGTGAAGCTTYGGATACATTTCTGGTAAGTAGAATCTCAAATGATTCAAGATTGATAAATATTTGGGATTCCTAAACTTCATATTTGTGGTGTCCTTTGTAGCATTCTCAAGCTTGTTCTCAAAGTAAAATCTTTGAAGGTTAGCAGACTCCAATTGCCGAAGGACTGGAACATAKGAAGAATTCAGGAATTTGTAATCCTCAACTGCCTTTACCTCAAYATGTGCACCATTATAATCCTTCAGCTTAAACATCACTTGCATCGCTCCAAGATTCATCTTATCAGTTACAACATGAAACACATGCTTCCAGGGTTCCTTTGCATTTTTGGTTGCTGAATTTACCACAACAGATGCCGCAACAACATTATCAGAGAATATGGCATAATGGTACAGATTAGGATCTTCAACTTTTGGTGGTGTTAGCTTCCCTTCATCGGAGTACTTTTCAGGATGAGCGATCCGCTCTTCCATCAACCTCATTGTGAGACAATGCAAGCTCTTTGGAATTGACTTCGCAGCGATCAAGCTCGAGAAGGCACCTTGCTTCTTCGCCTTTGTTAATTGTTCATTCACAGCAAAAATTGTATCCTTCAACTTCTGAATCTTGAGCTGGATAACAAACGACTCCTTCGCTTCGCCAATCACCTGACGTGTGGTTTTGATACGTTCCTTCACTTCTTTCTCAAACTGCCGAACAACTGATTCCTCCACAAGGACTGCGTCATTACTTAGAAGAGCTCTATACTGAGGTTCGCTTATTAAATCTGTCAAGTTTCGTGACAATTCTGCAAAAATCCTGACAAGTTTTGAGTTCTCCAGCTTGAGCTTTCTTGCATAAGATGCATAAACCAGAGCCAGAGACCGATGATCATCAGCTTGCTTACGGATCTGATCCAAGCGAGGCTTGAGTGGATCATTTTTGAGAGCCAAAATGGACCTTCTAATTGAATCAAATTCGTTTGTGACGACACCATCAAAATTCTAGTTCACAATCACAACGCAAACTCATCAATCTAACTTCATCGACTCTCCATAGTTGCCTAGAAAACTTAGAAAGAAAACTTTAAAAAATTAAAAAACTTCTTTCACAAATATAATATTTCTAAGTGGGTTTGGATTAGTTTATTTATAAAAAACAAAATATTTTTGTTAAGTTTTAGACGTAGATATTGGTTTGGATTGATTTTTTTGAATAAAAGGAAAATGTTAGAGTTATATTAAAATTTATTGTTTTTGGTCATTGGTTAATTATTAATGTTTAAAAGGATAAAATAAAGTATATTATTAGATTACTAGATTAAAGATATTATGTTAAAGAAATTGAGTTAATAGTTAAATAATGATAAAAAATAATAAATTTTGATGAATTTTTAATATTTTTTAATTTTTAAAAGTAACATATTTTTATTTAATTTTAAACTTATCGAAAAATATCTTCTAAAAAATTATTTTTATTAAAAAAATTATTTCTAAAAATTAACAATACTTTATTTTAAAAAAAAAATAAAAATAAAATATTCTTAATAATGATTTTTTTTTAATTTTATTCAAATGCAAAATAGTTTTATCTATTAAAAAGATATTTTTTTAAAGTTAATATAAATTAACTTTGAATAGATAGCACAAAAAGAAAAGCTACATTTATTTGTTGAGAATGTTAACATTCATCAAACTTATCACCATAGTACAAGAACATATTAGCATAGTACCGTCATCAAAACAGTTGCCTATCTCATTAGTAAATTAATAATAACAAAAATGCCAAAATACTCCTCAAATTCAAAACGAACAAAAACACTCCGAAAGAATATAAAGGAGGCAAAATAACGAAAAATTTTCTTTTATAAATAACATATTGTTTTTATATTCGGAAAATAATTTGTCTATTTTGGTCAGAATTTTTGTGAGAATAGATAACTATTTAGCAAATGAATACCAAAAAGAAATTAATATTTAATCGTTTCTTCGTTTCCCATAAAAAATTGATTATGTAAACAAATTTGATTATTATTCTATTACAAGTTTGATTATTCTACTATATTAAGTTTGATTATATTGATAGTTGATCATTTAGTTAAAAGAATATATATATAAATATGCATAATAAAATGTCACGCCATCGAATTAGTTATTATATATCTATGTAAATTTATATATATTTTCACACATCTTTTTAATTAAATAATTAATTATTAAAATAGTTAAATTTGTCATAATAAGATACTCAAACCAATAACAGATAAATAATCAAACTTATATACAGAAATATAATATAAATTTTTATGAGATATCAAATATATATTTTAATACGTGATAATTAATTTTGTTGTATATATAATTCTATGTATAAATATATTTAAATATATAATAATTAATTTAAAGACCTATTTTTAATGTATAACTAATATTTTTCCTTCAAACTATATACAATATTTTATTATTTTCATCACATTTTAAAATATTTTCGTTATTTGATATTTTAAGATATTTTTATCTTTCAGAATATTTTTTAGCAGACATTTTTAATGATTTAATAAAAATAATAATAATAATAATAATAATAATAATAATAATAATAATAATTAATTATTCTGTTAGTCTTTATAATTTAATTAAATTTATAATTAAATTTTTATATTTTTAATTAAATTTTTATATTATTTTTTATTTTGTAATTAGGTCATTGTCAGTATAAAAAATATTAGAATGTATAAAATATTTTTTTACAAATTAAAAATATTTATAATAAAAAAATTTAGTTAAATCTTTGATCACATATTTTTTAAAAAGAATATTCTATTAATTTTAATATTTTTGATATGAACAAGATTTATCGTAAGAATTTAATTTAAAAAATATAAAAATTTAATTATAAATTTAATAAAATTATAAAGACTAATAAAATAATTAAACTTAATAATAATAATAATAATAATAATAATAATAATAATAATAATACATGAAAAAAAGTAGCCACCAATCAACTAAAATATGAAGTTGCTTATTTGGTTTTTAGTGGGTACATGACATTTTTGTGAAAATCATAATAATATTGAACAAAAATTACAAAATCATAAATTAAACTCAACTCATCCCACCAAATCATCTTTTAGAATTAAACTAATGCAGAAGCCAGAAGCCAACTCAAATAAAAAAAAAAAAAATAGTGTCTGTTTCTTGTGGAAAAAAATAAAATCATAGAGAAATAAAACAAAAGGGGAAAAAAGAAAATTTGGAGAAGGAAGTGAAATTGAAGATGTTACCGAGTGTTGGCGCTGATTGGAGGAATAAACAATGGCTGTGAAGAGAAAACAGAAAGTGAACAAAGTGCAGAAGGTGATGGTAAYGGCAGAGAGCAATAGAGTGAATTTGAAGCTAAAGATTCGGATCAGTGGGAGTTGAAATCTAGGTTTCACCATTTTGGGATCCAAATATTGGTTAGATCGGACAATTCACACAATCATGCACTTGAATTTTGTTCCTCTAGCCTACACATTGGCCTCTTTACTGGGAGGAGAGAAAAGGTAAGTGTTGGATTATTTTACAAACTAACACAAATGCTACGTGTTCAACCATTGATAACTATCTTACCTAAAAATTCGCTTATTTCTTAAAATACTTATTTGAATAAGTAAACCGATTTTAAAAATTTTAGATAAAATAATTTTATAATGTAAATTTTTTTATAATTTTATATAAAATTTCAATTATTTTGTACTCTATTATTTTACCGTTTATGTGACCAACTCGCCTTATTATATGTTTTCAGTAATGAGTGTTTAGCAAGGTTGCGAAAACCGAACCGGTCAATAAACCGGTAGAGTGACCGGTTCAGCGGTTTAGTGGTCTGACCGTGGTCCAACCGGGGTTCAACCGGTTTAGTTAAATATAAAATAAAATTATAAAAAATTAATATATAATTTTCAATATTTAAATTTGATAAATTTTAAACAAAAATCACACCGTATAAATTACATTTAACAAAATAAATCTTCAGCCATAAAAAATATTCTTTCAAATTTTTTAGACATTCTTATGAAGTACATTATTTAAAAAAAAAAAAACTTCCTGTAGTTATAGACATCAATGTTTAGTCCATGCCAACATTGTTCCAAGCAGGTACTTCATGGCTGCAAAACCACCACAGCTATATTTCAATACAAAAGCATCTCAAACACTGATCCATTCTCTTCTTCAACTTCAACATGCAAACAATATCCTCAGATCCTYAGCAAACAATTGCATCAACAACAAAATCATGAATAAATAACAAATAAATCAGAAACAACAAATAACAAATAAATCAAAATAAACTCAGAAAATCAAAATAAATGAAAATCATGAATCCAGCAAACAAATAAAACAGAAAATCATGAATAGAAAATAAAAAATAACACATAAATCCATTCCAGCGAACAATAAACCAGCAAGCAGAGGAATCAGGGCCATTCCAGTGAACAATAAACCAGCAAGCAGAGGAATCAGGGAGTGTTAGAGACTGAGACTTGAGACCTGAGAGGGTTGAAGGCTTGAATCAAAGAAGAAGAAACTTGAGAACTGAGAACTGAGATCTGAGACCTGAGAGGGTTGAAGCAGAGACTAAGAAATGAGACACGGCGACGGCGAGGAGCAGCAAAGCGGCGCGACCCACGGCGAGGAGCAGCGAAGCGGCGCGACTCACGGCGACAAAGCGAGCTCGGACAGAGAGGGCGACAAGTAGAGAAGGCGTCGGCGATGAGTTTAAGCTCTGAAATGGGATGGTGGGTGGTGGCTATTCTTGGAATTCGAAGAGAGGAAAGGATTATAGCCTATGGGTGGGAGCTAGGGTTTTCTGGTGGGTATGAGTGAGAGAGAGAGACAGAAAGGGGTGGGGTGGGGGGATTCAGGGATTGGGGCCTTTAGAGAGACAGAAAGGGGTGGGGTGGGAATTCAGGGATTGGGGCCTTTTTGGCCTTTCATTCGTTTTTTTTTTTTTTTATAACCTTCGAAACGACGTCGTTTAGTAGTTTGGTTTTAAAAAAAAACCGCTAAAAAACCGAACGGTTCTTCCGGTTCACCGGTTAACCGCCGGTTCGACCGGTTTTTTCACCGATTTTTTGCCAGACGGTTTCTGACCTTATCCGGACCGGTTAGATGACCGATTCCCGGTTTTTTCGGTTGAACCGGCCGGTCCGGTTCGGTTTTCAGAACCATGGTGTTTAGTAAAGTGATGGAGTATAATTTGAACTCTATTTTAATTTTATTAACGAGTTGAAATTTTTTAATATTTTATTTTATTTTATTTGTTAGTTGATAATTTTTTAACTTTAACTTTATCTGCACTTTAACATTTTCAATTTTATTTTATCCGATTCTATTTGCAGGAAAATTAAAATTTTTTAAGCAAATATAAAATTTAATTATTCCATATTTCATACAAATTAATAAAATAAAAAATAAAAAAATAAATTTAAATTACATTAAAAACAATAAAATTTTAAAAAAATTTTAATATAAAATTATATAACATGATCATCAAATTTTTAATAAAATTAAAATAACATAAATAAAGATAAATATTTTATCACGTATTTTTCTTCTAATTCTAAATTCTTGCAAACATTATTCTTAAAATAACAAATATATTAAATTAGTAGTTTAAATTAATAACAGTGATTATTTTAAATTTTTACAAAGAAACTGTGAGTTTAATATTTATTTTTTAAGTACTATATAGATAATTTTTAAATATATATTATATAATATATTAAAGATATAGATAAAATAAAATAAGATATATATCTTAAATCTATATCCAATCTTATCTACAATAAATTAAGTAGACAATTTTATCCAATTGAATTAGATCGAGTTGAATATTTATAAATAAAATATATGTCGCCAGCCCCAGTATTTAGAAGGTTAAATAAACAAAAATTCATGTGATTAAAGGATAACTACCTGGGGAGATGACCAAGAGAAATAGAACTCAAAGAGTCCCCAGTTAAGTACTGTGTGTTCTTGTATCAAGTTAAGCTTGAAGACAAAAAATTACTTAGAGTTCACTGCTAAGCTCAAGGTGCAAAGCACCAAAGAAAAGAAAAGAAAAAAGTTGTGTTCAAGAATCCAAATTAGAGCCTAAAAGAAGAGAATCTTATAATATCATCTGAGTTCTAGTTTTGAAGGATACTAATATTTCTGGGCTTCAAAGGATAGTGAGATATTGAAGCTATTCAGAATTAGAGTGTCATTAGCCCCATCTAGTAACTAGATCTGAGCTTAAATTACAACTCAAGTCTCAAACATTTTCTCTTCTGTCCTATTATTGTTTGATTGCTTGAGGACAAACAAAAGTTTATGTTTGGCGAGTGATGCGTGAGCAAGTGTCTTATACCCTTTTTCTTACAGTTTCAATTTTTTTAGTTAAATTTTATTTAATTTTACTTTATTAACAAAAAAAAAAAAAAATTCTCTTTGGATGCTAATTGAAGTTGTTTGTTTTTTAGATTTCAGGGTGAAATTCAGAGGCAATTTGACAGAATTTGAGCTAAAAAAAGGAGAGCTGGTTTAGCACCCCCGGGGCTAAACGCCCAGTTTGTGTTTAGCGCCAGCAAGACCTAAAACCAGAAATGTTGCTACCCTCTTTAGGGTGCTAAATTCCCAACCAGCGTTTAGTGCCAGACCAAGCAGTCCGAATTCCCTCCCTTTGGGCTTTTCAAGTGGATTTAACATTATTTAGGTAATTATTTTCTTTTTGTAACTTTTATTACAAACGATATCTTTTAGTTTTAGGATTTATTATTTGATTTTATTTTCTTGAATCAAATTAGGTTAGTATAAAAAGAAAAAGATATCTTGTAACTGGGATCTTCTCTCTTCCCGGCACGGCACACTTTTAGAAGAACCCTAGTTTCTCTATAAGTCATGAGCTACTAAACCTCCTCATTAAGGTTAGGAGCTCTGTTTTTTCTATGGATTAAGGGGATATTGCTTTTCTATTTTAATTACTGTACTAATTCAGTTTCAAGGATTTGTTTTGTTCTTAACTTATTGAATTTTGGAACAAGAGTATGACCTTATCTACATAAGTTCTTGTGATTTTCGAGAGAGTTATCTCGCTTGAACAACAGCTTGAAAACAAAGTCCTCCTAAATGCTAATTACATGAAACTATTGGATATGTGACATTTTAATTCCTGTTAGCTTTGGGTAATTAGGATTTTTGTGGCCATAAAAACTAGTTTTTGAAGCTTAACCCTCTAATCGGAATTAAGTGACTACGAGCGTAGCGGTTAATTGAAAAGTTAGAGGAAAACTAAATCGCTAAGGAAGAGATTAGGGTTTGGAATGACAGTTTTCATGGAATGAATCATGGCATGATTAAAAGTAGTGTGTTAAGAACTTTTAATCTGGGAAAGTAAATATCTTCCGAAACCTTAATGTTTCATTCTTCATTGTTTTTACACCAAACCCTTTATTTGCTTTCTTTATTATTTGATAATATTTTTTGCCCAACATGCTTTCAACCATCAACAACCCTTTTTCTATTTACCTAACTAAGCAAATTGGATAACCATTTTTGCTCAGTTGACATCCTGTGGGATCGACCCTCACTCACCTGAGTAATTACTTGGTATGACACGTTGCACTTGCCGGTTAACCTGTGGAAATTCTAAATTTTCGCTCCAGGAAGGCGAAGGGAAGAAGAGGTAATTTAAGCTTGAATTCATTTTTGACTGTTTATTTTTACTGCATCTTCTTCTACAAAATACTTAATGACGATTATTGTATAAACTGTATTGTACAGTCAGAACTACAAGGGAGGAATATTGGTAGAGGAGAATTATGGACCACAAACTACCAAAACAAAACGTAATGGCTCCTATACATCCCAAAGCTAAGAGGATCGGTGATTTTAGTCTTGTGTTAATCTTTATGTTTCTTTTTCATTGGATTTAATTATATTTTACAGTTATAAACAAAAAAAAAAAAAATCTTAAAAAAAAATTGAGAGTTGAGACAGCGTGATTGAATCCTCTAGAATGTTGTCTGAAAATGATTCCCTTACCCAAGCTTTTGGAAAAGTGCACGCGGGTAGAGTGCGCGGCATAGATTTCGGACCAACTCCAAGTCAACTCTTCCGTCCGAGTTCGTAGCCACCGGTGGATGGAGCTCAAACAGAGAAGGCCCAAAGGATGCTAGTTGAACTATAGGCCCCAAAGGTCCGGCCCAAAAAGTTAAGAAGGGAAGCAGTGGAGGATGAAGTAGCAGTAAGAAATTTGAAAATGAAGGCAGGTTTGGAGGATAATGTAGCAGCAGAGGCAAGAAAAAAAGTAGGCCAAATAAAGAATGTTCTAAGTATCTGATTCAACGCAAGCTAGCGAGCTGCCACAGACATCGCTGCACGGATGAATTCTTTAGATAGACATAACGAAAAAAATAGAAATTAGATTATATGTTATTTTATTTGAAGTATTATGTTTTATTTAAGTTGACTATGCAGCCACACTTAATAAATAAAATAGGTTATTGATATTAATATAAATATGATATTTTTTTCCAATTAAAATTTTTTATGAGTTTTTAAAATTAAAAAAAAAAAAAAAAAAAAATAATAAGAATTTTCAAATTAAAAAATTAATTTTTTTGAATTATTTGTGCTCAGAATATAAAAAAAAAACAGAATTGAAATATGTTTATATTAAAAAAATAGCAGCAATAAAACACACACAACAAGAGAAAGAGAAAAAAATTATTTTAAAAAATTGGCGAGTTTATCATACCGATGATTCGAAACCTCCGGCCTAAGTCAAAATTTCAAAACAAATCGGCTAATTTGGAGAGCACGCGCGTAGTTACGAAACAACCATAAATGCGTATGCAACCAAAATATGTAATTTGTGACGATTAAATTAGCGATTGCTGAGAACCGTTGCAAAACCCAATCCTGACGTCCTTAAAGAAGGCCGTTTTTCAACCGTTGATAGTCTATTTAGCGGCGGTTTTTAAACGTCGCAAATCTTTTAAAAAAAACTGCCGCTAATATCCGTTCCCCTTGTCTGCGTAGACTATACCTTGGTTAAGCCAATTGCCATAATCAACATCTAATGCTTTACTTATACAAATAATATCATGTGTTTTCCAAAAAAGCCCAAAAATAATTGTCCTATAAGTAAGTGTATTAGGCGAATAAAAGTTTTAAAAATTTTTTTTTTTTTTTATTTACAAAAGATAAAATGAAACGTCGTACCATATAAAGGGATAAATAAATTATTAATTTTACTTATAAAAATTAAAAGATTGACAAATTCTTTAGTAATGAAATGGAAATAACAACTTGAATATCTTTTACACAAATTATTTTTATAAGTACAATTTTAGTTGATAATTATTAAGAAGTAAGATTAATCATTTTTTAAACTTTTAAAGTAAAAAGTATTATTTACTGATATAAAAATAAGATATTCTTAAATAATAATGTAAGCGCCTAACACACGGAAAAGATAAATAAGCTGAAAAAATCGGTGAAAATATTGAACAACTTAAGGCAACGTTGAAAGTGAAAATGTTTGCATTCAGCAATTTTTTGCTCAGCTCAAGTGTACTAATACCTTATGGCAATGTGAATAAAACGGTAATTACATAGGAGAACTAACAAATATTTACAATGAAAAAGATGCAAAGAATTTTTTCTTGATAAGCTAAGAAATCCTGTTAAAAAGTATATACGCATTGAAAGTGAGAATCTAGTCACCATTAAGACAAACCAACAAATAACTACTGTTGCACCTCTCACAACTTAAACAGTAAACATAGCCACTTAGATACCAAAATTACATGCCTGAACAAAAAAATCTAACTTCATAGTCAAACTACTTGTCCAAAGTGGCTTGAATTGTGTCATGGCAATGTCAAGCCATGGCTTCATGTTACCATTGAAGTGAACCACTGCTGCATTGTTAATCTCTTCCATGTAAACTTGGTTAACCCCAAGTTCCTAAAACATGCCATGACTTATCCAGCGGCTTTGTCGTTGAGTAATACGTGATTAGACCAGGAGGCAATGTCCCGAGTTTCCAGAGTGTCCGGTTCTCATTCTGCAGTAGTAAGAGAACTGGATATGTTGAACTCATAAGTTGATGCGAAATGATAATAAAAACTTGATGTATTATGAGACCGTATCATATATGCGCAGTGGTATACACACATGCTACACTTTGAAAATGCATCCTCTTTCTAGAATCACTGATAGTATGGCATGACGATGTGTGATGTGCGAATTAATATCACTTAGAACTTAACAACATCGTCAAGTATGACGAAAACTTTTATGACTGAATATCCATCCCAGCTTATGATAATTGTTTTTTGAATGTTTTATCTTAAAATTAACTAAATTTAAAAAAAAAAAAAAAAAATTATTTTGTTTTCTTGATATTTAACTTTGTAAAATTGGGTAACTCTTTTATTAAAGATCTTTTTTTTTTTTTTTTTTTTTTTTTTTAATTATAATGTAATTTTTATTTAATTTTATAGTTAAAAAGATTTAAATTATAAAATTACTAATACAAAAAAAAAAAAAAAAAAAAAAAAAAAAAAAATATATTTGAAAAATTTATATAAAAATTAAGTATAAAATAATTAGACGGCTTTGACAATTTTCCTTAAAAGAAACAACGGAGAGTCTAAAAAAAAAGAATTTGGCAATCTTAATTGGTTCTTATGATGGAAAAATTCAAAAAATTTTTTTGGTGACTAGGATAAACTTCATTTAGAAAAAAAAAAAAAAAAAAAAATTTTAATATAGAGAGAAAATATGACAGATAAACTAATCATTCTAAAAAAAGATCAGAAGATTAAAAAAAAGGTATTTTGCTTTTGTTGAGGATCCGTGTTTTTGAGGTTATTATCAGCGGCCGTTTAAAATTTGTTCTCTCAAATATTATGATAAAGAGTATATACCCATTCGTCCTCAAAGAATTTTAGACTGGATACTTTAGTCCCCTAAACTAAAATAATTAACTCGATTGGTCTCAACAATTAATTCGTCCAGTTCACTTAGGTTCCTTTTACTCTGGTAACTCTAACGGAGGACAAAATGAGTCCCTAACAACTCTAACAGGGGACAAAATAGTCCCTGATCTTCTATGTTCGGAAACGACACTGTTCTCCCCCAATTTCCATCATAATCTCGCATAGACACTTAGACAGTCTAACACTGTAACTTCAAACTACACTACAAATGTCCACACTTCTATAAAATTTATGTTCACAAGAAAAAAAATCCTCAACTTGTTCTCAACCAATTCATACTCAGAAAACTAATGTCCATGTCTCTCAACTAGTTATCATCTTCGACGGATCCCATAAATCTAGAAAGCAAGTCCGATTTGTTAAAACCCATCATGTCGTGCCATCTCCATCTTCCTCTGCCCTATTAGTCGCCATGACCCACATTGTCCAGCCACTCCGCAGCATCTTCCTTCGCTTTCTTCTCCGAAACCATATGTTTCGAATAATCGCTTTCATTTCCAAGAGCGGCAACGAAACGACCTTTGCCGTTGTACTGATAGCTTGGATGCGAGGTCAAAACTGTCTGCCAACTTGGACTCTGGAAAAGAAGGAATGAAGCCCTCGGGTCCATTCCAAATGAGAATTGCATATGATGTCGAAGGAGAATCTTTCTTATAATGGTCCTAATGTTCAACAATCTATATTGCTTGCGGAGAGTGGAGAAAGGCATGCCCTTGAAGTAGTTGTGGAACTTGGTCCTGAGGATGTCGTGGACGTGTTGGAGTTGGAGGTATTTACGAAGACGTGAATGGATGCTTTTGGTGTGGGAAGTGATAGAGATTTAGGAAGTTGTTGGTTCCATGACAGGGAGTAGGGCGATACGTGTGACAATTACATCATGGCTTAATCTTGTAGCTAAAGAGAAGGAAGGAAAAGATGAAAAGAAAGACTGCATGAAGGTGAGAAAGGAGAGTTATGAATGTTAGGGGTATGCGAGATATGATAAATTGAAGAACGAGTGTCGTTTTTTGAATAAAGGGGTCAGGGATCATTTGTCCCTTGTTAGAGTTGTCAGGGACCATTTTGTCCCCTATCAGAGTTGTCAGGGACTATTTTGTCAATCCGTGTAGAGTTAACGGTGTAAAGGACCTAAGTGACTGACGGAATTAATTGTTAGGACCAACGGAGTAATTAGTTTAGTGGGGGACTAAAGTGTCCAATTTAAAAATTCTTTGAGGACCAAAAATGGGATATATCTTATATTAATTTAAACAAAAATCCTGATGGGTCATCATATGTTCTAGTGCTTTTAAGTTGTTTGTAAGAAATGTTAAAAGAGCATCAATGTTGCAAAATAATTGTAGGAATAACAGATAGCTTCAAAGGGTCTTAACCAGATTCGCCCAATAATGATATTCTGTCTGTGCATTTTTTCCCTTCTCCATGCGTCTAAATCAAAGAAATCCATTCCATTAAGCCCAAGCCACAAGCTTGTTGATTAAATCTTTGCTTTGATTTAAGGGATCGAGAAATTCATTACTGAGCATATCTGGAATGATCCAAACATGTTTCTACAGCTCCATTCACTTTAGCCGATCCATATCATTTCCATAACCCAGTGAGGTCCCTTTTGAATCAATATCATTCGATCATCCAAAAATAAATTTGTGAAGCTTCGGATACATTTACTGGTAAGAGAATCTCAAATGATTCAAGAATTATAAATATTTGGGATTCCTAAACTCTCATATTGTGGTGTCCTTTGTAGCATTTCAAGCTTGTTCTCAAAGTAAAGATCTTTGAAGGTTAGCAGACTCCATATTGCCGAAAGGACTGAACATATGAAGAATTCAGGAATTTGTAATCCTCAACTGCCTTTACCTCAACATGTGCACCATTATAATCCTTCAGCTTAAACATCACTTGCATCGCTCCAAGATTCATCTTATCAGTTACAACATGAAACACATGCTTCCAGGGTCCTTGCATTTTGGTGCTGAATTTACCACAACAGATGCCGCAACAACATTATCAGAGAATATGGCAGAATGGTACACGATTAGGATCTTGCAACTTTTTGGTGGTGTTAGGCTTTCCCTTCATCGGAGTATTTTCAGGGATGGCGATTCCGCTCTTCCATCAACCTCATTGTGAGACAATGCAAGCTCTTTGGAATTGACTTCGCAGCGATCAAGCTCGAGAAGGCACCTTGCTTCTTCGCCTTTGTTAATTGTTCATTCACAGCAAAAATTGTATCCTTCCAACTTCTGAATCTTGAGCTGGATAACAAACGACTCCTTCGCTTCGCCAATCACCTGACGTGTGGTTTTGATACGTTCCTTCACTTCTTTCTTCAAACTGCCAACAACTGATTCCTCCAACAAGGAACGCGTCATTACTTAGAAGAGCTTCGTATATGAGGTTCGCTTATAAATCTGTCCAAGTTTCGTGACAAATTTTGCAAAAATCCTGACAAGTTTTGAGTTCTCCAGCTTGAGCTTTCTTGCATAAGATGCATAAACCAGAGCCAGAGACCGATGATCATCAGCTTGCTTACGGATCTGATCCAAGCGAGGCTTGAGTGGAATCATTTTTGAGAAGCCAAAGAATGGACCTTCTAGATTGAATCTAAAGTTTGTGACGACTCACAAAATATAATAAAAATATATGTTCACAAAATCACTAACGCAAAACTCATCAATCTAACTCATCGACTCTCGCATAGTTGCCTAGAAAACTTAGAAAAGAAAACGTTTAAAAAATTAAAAAACTTCTTTCACCAAATATAATATTTAATCAAAAAAAAATTTATAAAAAACAAAATATATTTTTGTTAAGAAAAAAAATGGTTTGATTTTTTTGAATAAAAGGAAAATGTTTTTTTTTTTTTTTTTTTTTATTGTTTTTGGTCATTGGTTAATTATTAATGTTTAAAAGGAAAAATAAAAGTATATTATTAGATTACTAGATTAAAGATATTATGTTAAAGAAATTGAGTTAATAGTTAAATAATGATAAAAAATAATCAATTTTGATGAATTTTTAATATTTTTTAATTTTTAAAAGTAACATATTTTTATTTAATTTTAAAACTTTTTTTTTTTTTTTTATTTTCTAAAAAAGTTATTTTTATTTAAAAAAATTATTTCTAAAAATTAAACAATACTTTTATTTTAAAAAAAAAATAAAAATAAAATATTCTATTATAAATGAATTTTTTTTTAATTTATTCAAATTTTTATCTATTAAAAAGATATTTTTTTAAATTAATATAAATTAACTTTGAATAGATAGCACAAAAAGAAAAAGCTACATTTATTTGTTGAGAATGTTAACATTCATCAAACTATATCACCATAGTACAAGAACATATTAGCATAGTACCGTCATCAAAACAGTTGCCTATCTCATAGTAAATATTAATTAAAAACCAAAAAAAATGCAAAAAAAAAAAAAAAACAAAAAGAAAAAAAAAAAAAAAAAAAAAAAAAAAAAAAAAAAAAAAATAACGAAAAATTTTCTTTATTAAATAACATATTGTTTTTATTCGGAAATAATTTGTCTTATTGTTGGTCAGAATTTTTGTGAGAATAGATAACTATTTAGCAAAATGAATTACCAAAAAGAATTTAAATTTAATCGTTTTCTTAAACAAGTATATAACTATAAGTATATATATAAAAAAATTGATTATTATTATTCTATTAACAAGTTGAATTATTCTACTAATTAAAGTTTGATGATATATTAATTATCATATATTTAAAATGTAATAGAATATATTAGAAAACATGATAAACAAATCTACTTTAAAAAAATATAAATAAAAAAAATAAATTAATAATTACATTTTTTAATTAAATAATTAATGATTAAAATAGTAAATTGTCATAATAAATACTCAAACCAATAACAGATAAATAATCAAACTTATATACAGAAATATAATATAAATTTTTATGAGATATCAAATATTATTTTAATACTGATAATTAATTTGTGTATATATAATTCTATGTATAAATATATTAAATATATAATAATTAATTTAAAGACCTATTTTTATTGTATAACTAATATTTTTTTAAAATAAACATATACAAAAATTTTTTTTTTATTTTTACATTTTAAATATTTTCGTTATTTGATATTTTAAGATATTTTATCTTTAAAAAAAAAAAAAAAAAAAAAAAAAAATATTAATAAAAAATAATAATAATAATTAATAATAATAATAATAATAATAATAATAATTAATTATTCTTGTTAGTCTTTATAATTTAATTAAATTTATAATTAAATTTTTATATTTTTAATAAATTTTATATTATTTTTTATTTTGTAATTAGGTCATTGTCCAGTATAAAAAATATTAGAATGTAAAAAATATTTTTTACAAACTAAAAATATTTATAATAAAAAAATTTAGTTAAATCTTTGATCACATATTTTTTTAAAAAAGATTTTTTTTAATTAATTTAATAATTTGATTTTTTTTTTTTTTTTTTTTTAAGAATTTAATTTTAAAAAATATAAAAATTTAATTATAAATTTAAATAAATTATAAAAACTAATAAAATAATTAAATAATTAATAATAATAATAATAATAATAATAATAATAATATAATACATGAAAAAAAGTAGCCACCAATCAACTAAAAAAATATTGAAGTTGCTTATTTGGTTTTTATTTTTTTTTGTATTTTTTTAAAATCAATAATAATATTGAACAAAAATTACAAAATCATAAATTAAACTAATAAAAACCAAACATTTTAAGAATTAAACTAATGCAGAAGCCAGAAGCCAACTCAAATAAAAAAAAAAATATATATTGTCTGTTCTATGAAAAAAAATAAAATCATAGAGAAATAAAACAAAAGGGGAAAAAAGAAAATTTGGAGAAGGAATGAAATTGAAGATGTTACCGAGTGTTTGCGCTGATTGGAGGAATAAACAATGGCTGTAAAGAAAACAGAAATGAACAAAGTGCAGAAGGTGATGGTAATGGCAGAGAGCAATAGAGTGAATTTGAAGCTAAAGATTCGGATCAGTGGGAGTTGAAATCTAGGTTTCACCATTTTGGGATCCAAATATTGGTTAGATCGGACAATCACACAATCATTCTGAATTTTTTCCTCTACCTACAAATTGGCCTCTTTACTGGGAGGAGAAAAAAGTAAGTTGTTGTTATATGTATGTACCCTTTATGAGTTTTTGTAAGTTGTATGGTATTTATGGACGTACGTTATCGAACGAAAGTATTTTTGGGAGCGGTATTGCGGTTTAAAGTTTTAAATAGGCTCATATTTTAGTATTAAATAATATAAGTATCGTCGTAATGTCCGAGCTATCAGAGTAGCACAGCCGGAAGTGCGAGCTTTGGTAGTTAGGGTGTTACATTTTTCCTCAACAATATCAAAATTTTAAAATACTATTGGTTACAAATTTTCATTTTTGATTTTTTTTTCATTTTTTATTTTTCACAGTAAACAAGTATATATGTTTTAATCATGTTCTTCTTTCTGCCCCTCTATATTCCTTTGCTTTTTTTTTCATGACATATTTCTTTTTTTTATCATTAATTATTCTCCATAATTAGAGACACAATATTTTGTTTCATACATCGTATTTATGGGTCAACAATAAAAAATAAAAGAGTTTGTCCATAACCAAAACTATTAAATTAACATTATTAAATTTTAGAGTGTTGCTACATATACAAGTCTTTTTTTGGTATAAAAGTTCATACAAGTTGGCTTAAATCCAACAAAAATAATTTTCAATTTAGATTGCGTGTAAACACGCGCTTCCCTGACTCTTGAATAGCGCAAACAGTTCTTCTCTCTCAATCAAAACTGCAATGCTCAAAATTCAAACAAGGATCAAAATTTCTCAAAATTGTCGCAAAAAGTAAAGGAAGTTGTGAAGCTGAATTCGAAAAGTATTATGAGAAAATGAAACAAGAAGATAAAGAAGAAGAAGCAAAAGAAGATGCGGATAAGGAAGAGGAAGAGTTTTGAATTATACAGAACTTATCAGTACACATACACCGAAAATTCTTAAACAATACACTTTAATATCTTCGTGTTACACCGAAATTTGCTGCAAATACAAAAAAATATTTCCTCTAATGCTGCATTTTTTCTTCTTCTTCTTTTCGTTATTTTTTTCTTTCTTTTAGTTGAATGAATGTAAGTTCATTCTCTTCCAGGTAAGTTTGCAGCATTACGTATTTCTTATTCTTCTTTGTTTGATTTTTTTATTTTTATTTTTGTTAATAGAGTAAAATAAGAAGAAACTTGAGAAGGTAAAACAAAAAGAAAAAGATGAATAAGAAAAAGAGAAAAAGAAGATGGTGATGATGATGAAAAAAAGGAAGAAGAAGCAGTAGAAGATGAAGAGGAGGAAGAGGAAGAGTTTTGAATTATGCAGAACTTATCAGTACAAAAACACTAAAAATTCTTAAACAATACACTTAAATATCTTCGTGTTACACCGAAATTTGCTGCAAATACAGAAAAATATTTCCTCTAATGCTGCATTTTTCTTCTTTTTTTTTCTTATTTCTTTCTTTCTTTTAGTTGAATGAATGTAAATTCATCCTCTTCTAAGTAATTTTGTAGTATTACGTGTTTCTTCTTCTACTTGAGAAGATAATACAAGAATAAAAAAAATAAGAAAACAAAAGATGATGATGATGATGATGATGATGATGATGATGAAAAAGAAGAAGAAGAAGTAACACAAGAAGAGGAGGAGGGAGAAGAATAGTTTTGAATTATGCAGAACTTATCAGCATACATACACCGAAAATTCTTAAACAATACAATTAAATATCTTCGTGTTACACTGAAATTTGCTGCAAATGCAAAAAAATATTTTCTTTAATGCAGAACTCTTATATTACATTCAATTCAAACCATCAACGATGAACAATAATTTTCACAAACAAAAACAATATTATTCACCTACATAATCATAAACTACTAATGAAAACATTAATTAGAATCGAACCACACCTCAGCCACTTGATTGGATTCAAAACAATAATCAACTTCGTTCTGATTCAATTGATAATCTAAACTTGAATTATTCACTATCTTCAATAACGAGATAACTGTTTAAAATTGATTTTAGAGCTTGATTTCAAAAACATAGAGAACAAACGAAGAGAAACACAGAGAACACAGAGATGGAAGAGAACATAGATTGAAAATATTGAGAAAATTTGAAAACGGAAATGAAATCCTTTCAAAAAAGGTAGTTATATATTTGCGCGTTGATTGAAAAGTTGGTTAGATAGTGGTAGGTGAAGTGAATTAGGTTAAAAAGACTTGTATGGACTTGTATGGAATAACGACTTGTATGTAGAGAATATTTATAAATTTTGAAACTTGCGCAATATCAATTTCAAAACCATTCTTGGGTTGATCTGCCTCAATTTTATGATCCTCTGACCCTCTAAATATTCTTCTTTTTCTTTTACGAAATCCATCTCTAAAACAATTTTGATGTGTTAGGCTAAATTTGCTTCTACAAAAGATTCAGATTTTCAAAATCAAATAATGAATGTTAAAAATTAGTTTAGATTGTCCCTCCTCTTGCTAACACACATAAATGGGAGTACTTACAATGAAAGTATAAAATTACAGACAAATAAGAACAATTAAAAAAATAAAGATAGATTTATAAAATATAATGTTTTATGTTTTGAATGTGAAATTATTAAAATTTTAAGATGTAAATGGAAAATTATTCATTGAATTTTACTATCTAATAACAATCAATTATTAATTAATAAATACTCAATTTCTCCTTAAAATTTTAAGATGAGTAATAAATTGATAAATTGAAAGCAAATGAATAAACAAAGGAAGAAAAAGAAAGAAATATCAAACAAAATCTGAAATAATTATCACACTATATATGTTTCTTTTTTATTTTTTTCCATTCTTTTTAACAATTTATATACATGCACTCTTCCAATTTTTTCGTCCATATATAACATTTCTCTTTATTTCCTTCATGATTTTTCCTTTTAGATAGATATGTATAAAAAATTTTATCAATCTCTTTCTAGAAAGTCAATTTGAATTTAATTTCTCTTTAATATGCTAGTTAATGATAGCTATTATTTTTTAATCATTTATTGTGTATTTCATTTTTTTTTCCTTTGCTCAGTCAAATATGTATTATCTCTCCATATATTTTAAAATTTTAAAGTATCTATGCATATCGATTCAAATATTGTCTATCTACATTTTATATAAATCTGACTCAAGGAAATAATTAGCTTATCAAATATCAATTCTCTCTAATAGTGTGCTTCCGTAGCAATGATATATATATTTTTTCATTCAGGGGCTTATATATCAACTAACATTCATCACATACACTAGTCAAATTTAATTAATTCAATAATTTTTTGGTTTTTCAGATCCAATTTTTGTTTTGGCCAGATAATAATCATGTCTTGTTTCTGTCATTCTCTTTTTTACCAATTCTTTGTGTGTTACCTGTGTGTTTTGAAGTTCTACTGAAAGGCATATATATAGTTAATACGAGGATGAATTTCTAATCGAATTAGTTGTTAGATTTTAAGATTTTGGTATAAATTTTGAAACTTTAGAATATATTAGGGCAAGATTTATATTCTACCCTCAGTTTCTTGTTTCCTTGCTTTGGGGTATGTAAGAGAAAAGATGTGATTACAGAATAAGAAAAAAAGTATTTTTAAAAAAAATAAAAGTATTTTCTATTTTTGGGTTATTTTTTGCTAGAGCTTTTCTGTGCAGTACTACTACCATCCACGTTTACTGTCACTATCATCACAAAGTTTCACCACCGCTGCCATCACAGGTAAGTGAGGATTTAGGTTCTTAATTTTCTAAATTAGGGTTCAATAATTTTAAATTAAGATCTTTAATAATTTTAAATTAGGGTTTAATGATTCTTGAAGACAGACTCTTTCTATTTTTTTTGTTTGTTGTTGTTGAATTTAAAGAAAAAATCTTTTATTGCTATGGTTAAATTTAAAGGATTTAAAGTATACTATTGTTGAATTTAAAGAATTTAAAATCAAGTATTATTAATGGCGGTGATGACTAACGATGATAAAAAGAGAGGTAATAGTGTGGTGGTGATGACAGAATTATTTCTGTCATTTAAAATATTATTGTGTTAAAAAAATAATTTTAATACTTAATTTAATTTTAGGGACTATTTTAAACCAAAAAATAGTTAAAGATGATTTTTATTTTAATTCCAAATTTTAAGAACCAAAATAATACTTATCCTATTAAATTATTATTGTAACATTTGTTATTTGAAAACGTACATGATTCAACTCTCTCGTTTGTGTTTTAATGCATTGAAATATATAGCTTCTGGATTTTATTAGAAAAGTATGAACTGATGGAGGTTGAGGATGGACTCATCACCAACAAGTAAGAATGAGAAGATGGATGAACACTTGGAGATTAGATGCAAAAGTAGAAAGCTTGAAACTTCTGAATTCTACACAACAAACAATAGGAGTTGTTCCATAATTTTACTTTCTGACGATTCCGAAGGAAATAATGATGATGACCACGCAACATCAAAGACAAACGTATATAAGTTTTCTTTAATTTCACCCAATATAATTTTTTTGTGGCATGCGTATATATAGTTTTCTTTAGTTTATGCACACATTGGTTTTTTTAATATTATTGTGTTTTGTCATGAATCATGAATGACAAAGTAAGTGAAATATCTTTTGATTCATAATATACACGAGAAATTCTTTTAATTTGTTGTAAAAGCATGCTGTTTGTTTTCTCTAAATGTTCCTTTATTTTAGTTATGCCATTTATAATTTTATTTTTAATTTAATCTTTCTCGAGTTCTGAAACGTTATTCATTCTATTTCACTTGAAGTCTATTTTTGAAGAAGACTGGAAAGGTGAAACTTGCTCTGATGATGATCTACACGAGCCTATAGTGAAGCTAAAGAGGCCTAAGAAGAAAATTAGATTAGCTAAAGATAGTAAGGTATGTTTTTAATATGACATTTATTTGGACCTTTACATGTATATATGTCATTCATTAACTTAAAAGTGAAGCCAAAAGTTTTTGTTTTGAATGTTAATACTATTTTTTTTAAGAAATATTTGAACGTATTTCTGTCCCTTTTCACAAATAATAATGCGATTACTAAAAAGAATGGGCACTCGGACCCTAATGTTATTTTGAGATAATATGAACTCTATTAGAAAATCCTTCGAATAACAATGATTTTGTTGTGGGAGAGAAGAGGAGTTATTTGTAATTTTTTGAGATTTTAAACTCTTAAAAATTGTTAATAAGTTTATTTTTAAAAAATTTTTTATTGGTGATAGTCAAATAAAAAAAATTTATTTCCAA
Organism: Arachis monticola; assembly: GCA_003063285.2. Taxonomy (NCBI): domain Eukaryota; kingdom Viridiplantae; phylum Streptophyta; class Magnoliopsida; order Fabales; family Fabaceae; genus Arachis; species Arachis monticola. The sequence continues at coordinate 36,421 of QBTX01001604.1, forward strand.
GAATATATAATGTCCCAAGAAGAAAAAGTAATTGTAGTACAAAGATATTTCAAAAACAAAGATAACATTGTACAATGCAAGAAAAGAGCGAGAAGAATGACGATGCTGATAGTGTTAGTGTTGCTGTTGATAATAGTAGTTGAGATAATAATAGTAATAAAATATGATTGTCCAATAGAAGTAATAGAAATAAAAATATAATTATAAATATAATGATGAGAACAAAAAAAATAGTGATAGTAATAGTAGTAGTTAGTCCTATTATTTAAAAAAAATTTTGTGAAGATTAAAACTCCTCACAATTACAAATAAAATTTTTAAAAATTAATTTCGATTACTATTTAATGAATGTTTATTAAAAAAATTGTATCGTCTCAAAATATTAATGTTTGAGTTAAAATGTCCCTTTTTGTTTTATATGGAATCGCATTATTTTTCATAAAAATAGATAAAATAAAATTAGATTGAGTATTTATTCCATATAAAACTAATAATCAGAGTCATATGTCCTTGATTGGAGTATAAATTTTGTGATCTTTTACATCCTATCACTACAAGAAACACGGAGCATAGCGGCAAAAAATTGCCGGCCATTAATCCAACCGCCGCAGATATCAGAGATAACACCAATTGACATCCATGTG